>JAOWBP010002978.1:45457056-45474933 GCA_028571105.1 Tragopan temminckii
CGAAGGTCGGCGCCCGCACCGTGGAGCTCGAGGACGGGGTGGAGATCCGTCCCGGCACGCTCCACGGCGCGGCCGGTCGCGTCCTGGGCTTTGTCGGCGGCTGCTCAGGTTCGACGGCGGGCGGGATCAAGATTTTCCGTTTCCAGGTCGCCTACATCCTGCTCAAGGCCAACCTCAATCAGCTGATCCACCCGCGCGCGGTAATCAAGCAGAAGTACAACGGTCACCGCCTCGACGAAGAAATCGTCCGTTCGATCCTGACCTTCTCGTTCTTCTTCGCCATCACCATCTGCGTAATCGCGCTGCTGCTGTCGCTGCTATGGGAGGTGAGGCGGTGAGGCGCCGAGACCCCGCGGCCGCCGGGGCGCGGTGCGGCGGGCACGAAAGAGGCTTCGTGCGCCTGTGCGCGGCGCGGGGCTGGAGGCCGAGGCGGGAGGCGCCGGCAGCCCTCGAGGAGCCCGCGGGGCAGGGGAGGTGTGGGCGTGACCTGAGGGCTCTGGAGCCGTGGAGAGGAGCGGGCTGCGGGCGGGGAAAGTGCGCGGCCGGGTACCGAGCTGCCCTGTAGTTGTCAGTGCCGGCATTGAGCTCTTCGGTCCTCTGCGCGGAGCCTGGTTACTCGAGTTTTTAACGCTGATTTTAATGGGGTCTTTTGTGGTGGTGGTTTTTTTTTTTTAATTCTTCTTTTCTTTGAATCTGGAACGTTTGTTTTGCCATCTGAGTCTGTAGATTAGTGTTATTGATGTGTTTATTTTCGGAAGCTTAAGGTAGGCTTTTAGATAAGAGGTAAATAAGAAATCACAAAACGATTTAAGTTGTGTTCTACAGGACGATAACACCCAGAAACTGAGCACTGTGAGTTCAGATAACTGATCAGAGACATCTGGCTGTTCCCAGGGGTGTCTGGCATTCGAAACTTCTGCTGCACTCTGCGCTCACTTCCACACTGGCTATTAAATGAAATTGCATTGCTGGTTTTTTGTTTTTTTTCTTTTCAAATCCATTTGCAGCTTCCACATGGTCTTAGTTAATATTTAACACAGCATGAGCTGAGGAGTATGCTTTTAACTGAACATTTTGCAGAAGGCTTTGATTATCGTACAGATAGTTGGGGAAGAAGACGCATAGCCGTTCAGAGCAGTTTGCAGTAGTTTGCTGATAGTTGAAGTTCTTCTAATTAAGGGACTTAAAATGCTTGTTGTAAGGTGTGGATGCGCTTTCTGTCCATGTGTTTGCTGAACCAGGAGTTCTCCTTATACCAGTGAAGAGAGTGAGCTCCAGATGTGTGTTCACTGGTGAAGACACGTGCAGGCTCAGCTATGTGGAGTGTTTCCCTATGACTTCCAGACTGAGCTCAGTCATTAAGTAGCTGTGCTGCACTGCTCTGGGGGAGTCACGTCTTGTATGCTGTGAAAGGAGAGAAAATGGGGAAGACGGGGTGGGGAGCCTGCATCAGCTGGTGTGTTATTGCACTGAGATGGTCGTTATTGGAGCAGGATTTACACATAAGGAATTCCTGGTTCCTGATCCTTTGAGAGCTTGGAATATACTGATTACAGAACCACTTGGAGGGCTGTGTTGGTTGTAAAGAATGATTAATTCAGAGTTTTAACAAGAGTTTTCTACCTTTGTCTTTAACAGCAATTCTTTTCTTTCCCAACCCCACAATGAAAGAAAACCCTTAAATTCCTTACCTGTGTATTGATGCTGAGAAGATGAGAAGACATGCTGTTAGGAGAGAGAAGCTGTAGATGCCATAAGCTTTGCTTACAGTTCAGTCACTGACTTACTGAACATGTGAGCTGAATCAAGGAACTTTTAAGATGGATACTTGATAGATAATTCTGGTTCTTGCTGGAGAAGAATGAATGCTGCTAAGTATTCATCCATCTTTCTTTTGCAAACTGTTTCAGCTACCTGGAGGTAGCAGCGTGTTATTAAGTAGAGTTGCCTGGAACACCCTTTTTCAGCAGGAGCCTGGAGTTGCAGTAGACGTGTAGTGCAGTCAGCGTTTACCAGAATGTGTGTTCAGCTGGTAGTCCCGCTCACTAGTGCAGCTCATGGTTACCCTGGCAGGACTGCTTTTGTCTCAGTTCTGTACGAGTCCAGGGCTCTCAGTTCTTTGGAATAATTTGAGGAGTGCCTTAAAGTATGTCAGTTTGGCAATCTGGGCTTTTCTGCTTTTATTTCTTCAGACATCTCAAGGCTTGTACACATTTGGCTTTAATGGGTAGCATTGCCTTTGGGATAGGAAAAAAAATAGCCTCTGCCTGTATGATTCAGCGAGCTTGTTATCAGCCTGCATGCGTGCACCACAGTATCTCCTGCTGAGTTGTTCCTCAGGATGGTGCCTTTTTCTCTCCTGCAGCTGCGGGTGTGCTGGGCTGTGAGTGGGTGTCTGATGCTGAACTCATGGATGGAAGTGCAGAACTGAGCTGCTCAAGTCACAGCCTTCACCAGGACACTGCACATACCATGGTGATAATCAAGGACAGGGAGGTAGTTGTGCCAAGGACAGCCCTGATGGTGGCTTGCTGGGTAGCCTTGCTTCACAAAGCTGTCATGTAACTTTAAGTGCATAAGCTTCTGGTTGGCTGTCATGTTATGCCCAAAGTTATGCCTAGGAACTGGTAAAAGTCTGAATGTTTTTGTACTAAGTCAGTTTTTATTTTCAGTCAAGCTTTTTAGTGTTCTACTTGAAGAAATACCCATGGAAGCTGTTGTAAATGGTGTATAATGTCTGCTGGAAAAATTTAAATGTGGCAATACAACATTTAGATAATCTCTTGTGAAAATACTGAAAGAGGGATTTTGGCACAGAGTTTCTCCTTACTAGCAATTACAATGTGTATGCTGATAGAAGTATTGATAATTGGATGGCTGGAAAAAAGAATGATCAGTATAATAGTTGTCCTCTTGTTAATTTACCGGACGGAAGATGCTGTAGAAGAGTCAAGTGCTTCTTTTTTTTTTTTTTTTTTGAACAGAGGAATGGATATGTAATGTGAACAGCAAAATGCTTTAACTTTAAATAAAATTCAAACACTTCTGGCAGTCTGTCATGCAAGATTTATTTAAATAAAAGCAAAGTTAGCTAATTTCTTCTCAACTGGGTAAGTGCTGTATGAAGCTCTTTATTATTTTTGTAAATGGAATTCAACAGGGCAGATTCTAGCATATAAAGTTAAGCTAGAATCTCTGCCCACCAGTGAGGGAACTAGCGCAGTAAATGACTAAGAATGCAAATCTTAAAGAAAAAGAGCAAAACCGCACCAATTTTTGATGGTAGCAGGCATAGCTAGGGATCAAGGAGTTATGAGCATCCTTTCAAAAAAGCACATCAAGTTTTGATGCTATTTTATCATCTGACTGTTGGCATTTTCCTTGATGTGCATGTTATAGGAATGTGTACGCGCCCAGGTTATCTTTACGTTTTTCCTGTCTATGAAAGCCCCCTGATACTGTCCTGTTGATGGAGTGCTGAAGTTGTAGCTACTGTGGGCTTTGCATCAGTGAGTGGTGAGAAGAAAAAGTTTCATTCTTTGCCTGTAATGGCAAAGGGCAGTACCAGAATTCCTACAAAGGAGGGTGTGTCCACTTACTCTCTGATTCTTATTAGTTTTAGTTATAGAGGGGCTTATCAAGCTTAGCAAACTCTTTTTCATTTTTCTGACTGTCCTGCAGCCCATTGGAAAGGAGCGATTGCTTTGCTGAGTGGAGGCAGGAAATAATTTACATAGGATTTGTCATTCCCTGATCCAGCTGGTGCTGGCAAGCCTTCCCTGTCTCTTGTCAGCAGTGAGCTGGGCTGTGACTGCCAGGCAGGAGAACTGAGCCTGCATGGTTTTCTCACTTCGCTCCTGCTGATGAGGATTCATGTTCACTGCAGGAAGGGAAAGGTGGCTGAGTGCTGCTTGCGTTCCTTAGGGGAAGACATGAGTAATTGTGCAGTGGGTTCTTTGATGTTTTCCATCTTTTCCCCCTCATCAGAAAAAGCATGTATAAGACCTGTTGACTTTATTTTTTCCAACAGTCAGAAACGTTCAGCACCTTCTGTCATGCTCTTTCTATAAAAGACCCCTTTGATCTGAGTACTCCCACTCAGCTAGCTCAGGTGTCTGTAAGGATGCATTCAACTTGATCGAAGTATGCCTTTAGACTTAAGCTGCTCTTTCGGAATTTAGCTAAAATGAATTGGGTGGAGAGGGAAAGGCCCCAAGGAACTCTTGCTTTGGATTAATGCAGAATTATTTTGGTTTACTCCAATAGGAAGAGGCTTAGGAAAAGCTGGAAAAAAGTATGCCCATGTACAAGTTTGCCCTGCTCAATTGTGTAGGCTGACTCTATGAACAGGAACATAATAATGCTTGAGCTTATACTATTGCATTAAAAAAAAAAAATTCTGATTTCTTGTTAAAACGAGATGCACTTCTAATCTATTGTGATTTAAAGTAATATCCATTTAAATAAAACATACAGAAAACCTCCATGCAATTGCCATCCTTGTTTTTGAAAATGTGTCATTGTTTTGCATCCTTAAGTCTACCTCTTTCCACAGTTTTTGTGTTTTGCTGAAATCTGTGTTGTTGGAATCTCTTTATAGTTTATTGTGGTAACTAAAAACTTTATTCTGAGTAGAAAGAGGCAAAACCTTTCTAAAACCATCTTTTTTTTTCTTTGCTTGAGTAGTGCCTTTTGGGCAACAAATACTAGCTTTATCAAAAGGTGGGGGCATAATCCAGAATTGGGGGATGTTAAAAGAGCCCTGCAAAGCAAGGGAAAATGCAAAGTCTAAAACAGTGGATATTGTCGCTTTCTTGACATTTGTAAAGTACTACAAAAAAAAATACCAATGTGTTATTTTTATTTTTTGAGAACGATGTGTCTTGACAGCTTTCTTGCATATTAAGTGAAGAAGTTTGCACTCTGAAGTTAAAAATGTATTTCTTTCTCAAGTGTGTCTTCAGCTCTGTGCTAAATGAGTGTTAACTAAACCCATGTTTTAAATAACTTGATGAAAAATCTTTTCCTCTTTCCCTGTGACTCAACTGTCAGTCTGGCAGATTTGGGGAAGAGAAATGAGGAAAAAGTGGTTTTTTTTTTTTTCTATATCTGATCTAATGCTGTGTGCTTCTAACTCCTGTGCTAAAGAGACCTGCAGAAGCAGGCAGCTATTGTGCAGCTGCAGATGAATTGGATTGGCCTTCATCAGCAGTGGGAAACAACCACCAAGAAAAAGCAAAGGAAAAAAAGCAAAGGAAGGAGTTTCCTTTGCTTCTAGAGAGGTTGATACAGCAGCAGCATCGCCAAACTAGCTGCAAGAGGAGAGAAGGAATACATGGCTGGGAACAAGGCTGCCCATTTTGGTAGTATGCTTATTTCTGTATGTTAGATGTCACCTTTGGTCAGGGTTACCTGCATTCATAATGATCTGTAAGGAGCAGAAAGCAGTGGTATGGATCTCCTACGTGCACAGCTTAAAGGGAGGACTAGCGGACTCTGTTTTTTATTTTCCATTGAAAGATGCTATTAGTTGAGACAAGCTTTTCTAGAAGCTATTGTGTTGTTTTCCCACGCTACTTGCCAAGTGTCTGTTGGAGCAGAAACACTCAGCATGGAGCTGATGATCTTCCTGACCTTTCTTCTTCTGAGGGGCAGGCAAGGGGTTGTGGCTGGAAAGCATTTTCCCAGAGAGTCCATCAGCACAGCCAGGGCTGTACATCTTGAGTCCGGCTGGCGGGTGCTGGCCTGCCCAGCCTTCCTTCAGTGTTCCTCTTTTGTCTTAGCTGGCAGTTGTTCTGAGGGTGAATCTTTTCTTCTCAGGTCTTGCACTGGTGGAGTTAGAGATTATGATCATCAAGCATGCTGATCATATCTGCACAAGTCTTATGTTCTAGTACACTAGGTTAAAGCAAGCACACTTATGTGTGTCTCTCTTTTGTGTCTCTCTACTGAAGTGTATTTCCTGTCTGTTTGCATCATTATTCAGAGGATAAAGAACCAGAGAACGCTGAAATGAAATTGCTGTGTGAAAGGACAGACTGAAGATCATGGGCAACATGCATTTCAGCACTCTGCCCTACCAAAGGCCTTCCACCCTAATGTAAGAGAAGTATATAGGTTGCTCCAGAAGTAATGCCTTGTATTTATTTGCTTGGAAACTACAACAGATATAAAGACCATTATAAAACTCAGCTACAAAACACTATTTTTTCATAGTCCCGACTATTAGCAGTGCATTTTTACCAGCAATGAGCAAAAGCCTTCATGTCATGCTCATAAAAATCTGCACCAGCTGAGGTCATCTATGATTCTGTGATTCTCTACTGCTGAAATGTACCACCCACCACCTTGTTGGGCTCACATCCACTGTTTTTTCTCCATAAACATCCAGGAGGATTCCATGAATATCAGTGGGTGCCATTTTTTCCTCAAGGAGAAATTCAGTGACACACCTTTGGTTCAGATGCCCCTTTTCAGCAGTCTGTCACATGGTAAGAAAGTTCAATGGAATATTGGTGGGAAGGTTCAACCTCTACTGCTGTACCACCACCATCTGCCTCTGATGTCATGGGCCAACATAATAAAATAGAAAGCTTTACTTTCAGGGCAGTCTCTGTATTTTGTTGTGTGTGCTCATTTTCTTCTTGGGATTCCACTGCAGCACGACCCAAAGATGGCTGCTGCTTTTGCAGGCCTGCTCTGCTGAGCTTGGGGTTGACTGCAGTGTAGATGGAGTGATAGGCTTTTGCTACCATGCAACTGAGAGCTCTTAGGGTACCTGTGATACAGGAGCTTTGTCAGGATATGTTTACTAGCAAAAGAAAAAAAGTAAACAAAAAATACACAGAACTGCAGTAGCAAAAGCATGCTTGTCTTATGTTGCTTCGAACTTGTGTTTTGCTGTCATGGTTGTCATTTTACTTATCTGATGAGTGTAGGTCGGCCAACAGAATTCTCTTGCGTATGCTGACCTGCATCTGTTTCTACTTTCGTGATAGGAGAGCATCCTTACCTAAGCAGAAATGTTTAGTTGTTTATGCCACAGTGGTTTTAGTACAATCCATTTAGTGCTTGTACTGCACAGTGACTACAATTAGAGAATGACAGCACAATAAAGCAGGCAGCATAATCATCTCCATAGAGGAATTGTCTAGGTGTGACTTGTTGTTTTGCTTTTTAATATGTTATTAGATTTATTAGTGGATAGAAAAAATATTAATGTGGCCTGCAAATTCTCGCTGGCCTTTCCTGTGATATTTCTATGCATGTGGAAAGTCAGCACAGGTGCCTCTTGGTGCTGTGGGTAGCGTAAAGCGTGCTTTTATCTGTTGATAGAAAAATCGGTAAGGATGAGTCAAGCAAGTGTTTTCTTTCATTTGTGCTCCTTGGGGGAAAGATGTATTGCTCATCGCTGCAGATAATTATCTCAATACTGGTGTAAGTGAGATCCTGAAATTCACTGTTGGCTCTCTTACAATTTGAATTCCCAGCTCAGAGCTGCACTTCCCTGCTACATTTGGAGCCTGAAGTTCAAACCAGTACAGGGAGGATTTAAAATTCCTCCTGCATCTGTTCAGTGCCATTAAGCTTGTCAAAATTTCAGTTCAAAACAGAGGAGAATACTTCTGCTCTGAAAATCCTGCTTTCGGGGGGAGAGAGATATGCAGAGTCTTATATCTACTTTTACATGGCTGGCTTTTCTTTTCCAGGCTGGCATGAGCTGTTCCTATCCTGAGCACTGCCTTGTTGATTCCAAAAAATATCCCTTTAAAGATCAGGGATTTCCCATGGTTTGGGATGTAGCAGTGCTGAGGACACCTATCCATGCTGTCATGTCAGACACAAACCTGTATCAGCATGGTCTAGTGTGTGTGACCTTTGACCTGCTAATTGAGTAAGGCAGCTTGTTTCTCCCATTTATGCAGAAGGAATTGCAGTGTACAGGATTGGGTTAAACCTCCTCAAAACCGGGTCATCCTTTGTGTTAAGATGGCGTAAGATGACAATCATCTGCTTCGTTTATCGGTGTGGCTGGAATGATGGCGCTTCTCCATTCCCAACCTGTTATCTGTGTCCCTGCAGGAACTGCAGGCACCTGGTGCTGCACTGAGACCAGGGGTTTTACTTTGTATTGCTGGGGATGATCTGCAGTTCCACTAGGGAAACCAGCAAGCAGAGGTAGCAGTGAGGAGCCAAATGGCCAAATACTGCTAGCTGCATAACCTGAGAAAGTGCTGTAGGGAGAGACCTTTGGATCTGAGTGTCATTTGAAGGAGGTAGGCTGAGATCAAAGGCATTATCCTGTTCTGCATTCTTTTTTCCGTTCCTTTGGTATTCGGAGAAATAGGATTCTGATTTTAGCGGTGTAGGCAACTTCTTGTTCAGGGGCTTCACAGTTCTGTTGTTTGTTTGTTTGTTTTTCCTCAATTGCAGCAATCCACAGCTACAATTGAACTTCAGTTTAATGCCCAGCACCAATTATGGTAGTGGTAAATATTCTAGGACTTGGAGGTGAAATCTGAGGATCTCAGATCTTGCATTTTAAGAAATATCCTGCACTTTCATCATCCAGGGCTTACACTGACTTTCTCTTTTACTGAGGATAGCACTTCATGCTGGTTTCTTAAAACACTGGGCAAAAATTATAAGATCGGGTCTTATATCCTGTACATGACAATGGTCTGTGTAGATGTCTGTTCTTAACTAGAAGGCGTCAAGTGAGATCTTGAAAACAAATTGGTGGATTCACTGGAGTGTACTCCAGACCTTTGAAGAGGTGAGGTTTTCCTGAGTGCCTGCACTGACTCACATTGGGAGCTCTTCAAGAATAAGCAAGAGCTGGTCCCTGCTGTGGCTTTGCCTGGCTTTTGCTGCATACAGGAGCTGCAGGCATGGCTGTGGTGTAAATCCGAGGGCATTTGGATTAAGTTTATTTTAATTCTGCAGTAATCTTGACCTCCAGTTTTTATTGAAGCCCTAATCCTGGCCCTATCTAAAACCCATTTAAAGTCAATGAGGACGCCCCACTTGATCTGAGCAAGTGCTGATCCAGCTGCTTGGAGGCTGCTCCGCACCTTGTAAAATCCCACTGACTCTGGCACCTCAACACACTGAAATGCAGGTTGTCTCTGCTCCCTCTGCTTTCTGGATGCTTCTGTCTTCCCCAGGCCAAAGGCACGTGTCTGTACAGTGCTGTGTCCAGAAAGCCTGGTTGCCTCAAGTTGGATCTTGCCTTTGCCCCTCATGCACCTTACGTGGCCATAAGCCTGATGTGCTGCTGGTGCTGCTCTCATTTGGGAAAGGGGTTATTTTGGCTGACTTGTGTTGTGTAAGTGAAGTGCCTCATAGTGATTATATAAAAGATTATGTAACCCACTAATTCCGTAATCCCTTCTCTGGTGAGCCTCAGAATGTGTATATCTCCTTGATGGCTAGCCGCAGCAATGAAGTGCACTAAGCTGGGTGCTGGGCAGTGTGCAGGCTTAGTGACACTTGTGCTGCTCCAGCAAGGCTGCTCCACAACTTTTCTCTTTTCCCTTTAGCACTGTGCCTCCTGCTCTTGAGTGAAGTTTCAAAGCTGTTCGAATAGCGAGTTGCTCTTAGCTCTTTAGTAAACCCATACGATGCTGCTAGCTGTCAGGTGCGTGGTTAAGATGACATGCAAAGCAACTGATGGTACAGGGAACGTGTTGTTTCTCAGTGAAACTTTTTACTCTCTCTTGCTTCCCTGAGTGTCTCACATACCCCACATAAAATATCTAGGCTGGACCGTGCTCAGGGTGCTGGCAGCAGCAAGAAGCCTCCCAGGCTGCTCTGAGACAGTGGAGGAAAGCGTGTGTGCTCCAGCTCAGCTGCTGCCTGCCTCTCACTGCCCGATTTGTCCCTGTCCACTGCCCTGGCAGAGCAGGATGTGACTCACCAAAAGCAGATGCAGCCAGGGCTGGGGAGAGCTCATGTAGTGCTAACTGAGATCTTTGGGGGAAAAAAAATTCTGGGGAGGAACTATATGCTGTTCTTAAATACTCAGCCCCGAGGTAGTTGTGTAGGGATAAGCCAAGGATAGTTCAGGAGGAGGCGAGAGGCTGGCAAGGAGAGGAAACAAGCAAAAGGAGTTTTCTTAGCATCAGTGATTCATCTCGGTGCATGAATCCCAGCCCCTGAAATGCTGCCATGGATCCTAGATTAACTGCTGGAGTCTGGGCAGCTGCCTGTTTTATTTCTGGCTTCCCCTACTCCTCTTTTTGTGTATGTGTATATATATATATATATATACATATCTATTTATTTATTTATTTACTTATTTTCTTTTGCCTACGATACACTGTCCTGACTGCATTGTTGTCACCCTTTCTCATTGCTCCAGCCACGGTGTCCTCTCTACCTTCAGTTACTTTATAGGTGCTGAATCTCATGCCGCCTGAAGCTCAAGATGTTTATCTTCAAGCTGCCACGTAAGCTCTGACTCCATTTCCCCCTCCTCCTCCCCCCAGGATTGCTCTGGACATTTGTTCCGCTCTCCTTGGTTTTGGGTGGTTTCCTTCTCCCTTCGTGCATTATTGATTTAGTGACTGCCACCAATGCTGTTTGCAGATGTTTTTACTTTCCTGGCTGCTGAACCTTTGTCTCCTTTTAAAGTTCTTCCCTTTAACATTTTATCTTCTCCATCCCCACCCCCTTTTCTAGAATTTCTTTTGTCCTGTGATTCAGCCCTGGCATATTCACATCCTGCATGGATTGCGCTTCTTCCATTATTTTTTTCCTTTGTGTGCAGAGGTCTGTTCTTGAGGCCGTACCATCTTGCACTTATGTGTGCCATAAATCGATTTTTAATATATCTATAAATATGTAAATACATTTTTACTGTATTGCAATTATCTGTTTGATACAGGTAGAAAAAAGCATTCCTTCTTGCTTGTACATTTTACCAAATACTTCTTTTTCCCCAGCCTTTTTTCTGTTAGAGTAGAGATTTGAGGGTTCCATTTGATGTTTATCCCTAGAGTTTTCTTAATAGCACATGTGACTCCTCAGTACAGAGGACTGCCCCATGTACAGATCCCTTTTCCTTCATATTTGTTCCTCCTCTTTTTAGTGGGATATCGGTGCTGAAGCATACAACTTCTGCTGTCAAGGCAAAAGAGTGTTAGGGGAATGTTTTTAATAGGCACAATGTGGATGGGAGCTAGGAAGAGAAGACTGTGTGTACAGCTAATAAGCTTCCTGCAAACCACTGCAAAGAACACAACAACCTGCAGATGTTTTGCTTTGGTCTGGGAATGAGTCATGGGTAATATGAAAATACTGCAGTATGTCAATTCACAGAATTTTAGTGGATTTATCTTCTCAACCTCAAACATCTCGTCTGAGCAGAGATGTGAGTTCAGGTGCAGGTTTTAGTGCAAGAGCATGAAAAGGTGTGGGAAAGCTGTTGTAAGAGACTGTGAAAACTGTTTAATATGCGTCTATGCTGACACAGTAAGAATAATCCCAATGGAACTGATATGCAAACGGCAAGTAGTGAAAAGAGGAGGACAATGGAATTCACCCACTGTATTGACCTGTTCTGTGAACCTGGGGCTGATGCAAATTACATAGCATTTGTGAGATATGTCCGTAAAGTCCTACCTAGGATCAAAGAAAAGCATGATGTTCTAGTTGCAGATGAATGCAAGGACTTAATATAGAAATACAGTGCAAACAGGTACCAGTGCAATTTTTTTGTCTGTAGCAAAGGCCATGTTCAGTCTTTTCTTGGTAAATTGTCTATATTGCCAATGTCACATATAGTGTGTATAATGTTATTAATTACAGAAGGTGTGCTGTGTTCCTTTACAGTCTGGGATTCCAGATGCAGCTTTGATAGCACAGGTTGCTGGTTCCTAACAGGAAGCCTGCAGCTGAGCTCATCATGTTGAATTTGGTGACTCTGTGGTGGGAGCAGGACAATCGGTTACATGTTTTGGGGTTTTAGCTCCGATCTTAGTTGGTGATATGCTTACTTCCAGGAAAATAGGCTTCTTAAGAAAATTCAGTTAAATAGAGTTCCAAATGCAAGTCCTCTGAAGATGAAAATTAGCAGTGCCTGCAAATACCCTGCTGTCTGGAAATGCCTGGTGGAGCCAAATTAATAATGTGTAAAAGCTTCCTTTTGAAATGTTCCTGTAGCAAGCTTTTAAATAAATCTAGAGAAGCTTGGAAATAGGGATCTGTCATAAAAAAGGCTTTCTTCCAAGCAAGAACACTTAAGCATGAAGAAGGAAGGTTATAAAGGGACAATTATTACCAGGCTTTCTGATGCTGCTTAGGGAAAGCTCCGCAGCCTTGTTTACAGCAGTAGGAAGGGCACTTGCACATGTGCAAGTGTTATTCTAGCATCAGTAATGATTCCCTGGACATCTCCTCAAAGGTGACTGTAAGCACTGCGAATGCATGGGTCTTGGTTACTCCTCCAAATACCCATCTTCCAAATCAAATTAAACCTATTTGTATATTCAGGATATTCTTTCATGCTGTATTCAAATAGCAGTAATGAAATAAAGAATAATTTGCACTATTACCCTTCATGTGTCTCTGACAAATAGCACTTAGATTTGCATGGATGTTGTGGTTTTGTGATTGTTGTTGTTGTTATTTCACATGATAACATCATGTAAAGCAGTGGGAGTTAAAAAGTTAATATTCTGGTTCATTGGACTGCCTTCTTTGGGTGTTTGGTTCTCAGAGGGGAGAGGAGGAGCAGCATTTTCCCAGAGGACTTGGAGCCCAGAGGAAGAAAGGTGGAAGTGCTAGCAGGTCACCAGTCTCTCTCTCTTTGTTCACATCAGAGCAGCACATGGTCCTCCTGCAGTTTATAGAATAAGGCATTGGTTTTGGACACTCACTCTCATTTTTGTTTGATTTGTTGGCCTCCTTTCCAATTGTGTTGTATTGTGTTATCTTGCATTCATATTTAGTAACTCATATTTAGTAAAAGAATATTCCTCCTCAGATTGTTGCCGTTGCTCTGTTTTTTTGATTTTTTTTGTTTTTTGTTTTTTTTTTAACCCATCTACTATCTCCCTACCCATTTCCCTTTTCCCCTCTTCTAGGGCTCGGGCCTGTGAGTCCCCTGCCTCATTAGTCACAGGGCCAGGCTGGATTGGCCTGTAAGCCGTTGATACTTTTTTTTTCTTTTTGTTTTTCTGGGCTTGTGGGCCTGCTGTCCCCTGTCAAGGACACAGATCTAGAGATAACTCTGTGACAGTGGGAAACCAGAATTTTGCAACCATTTGTAGTAACTTTAAGCATACTTTTCAAACACCTTTCAGAAGGGATTTCATAGCACTTTAGAAATATGCTGTATCTTGTTCCTGTCACAACCAGACCAGATGCGTACCCATTGTACAGATGGGTAAGTGGGCAGAAAGAAGTGAAAGTGCCATGTGCAGCATTAGCATCAGAATTAGGATCTTCCTATTTTTGACTACAGGTTTCTCAGTCCAGTGCATCATGCAAAAACTTCTTTAACCTCTGTATAGCTACAGAAGGTGATGACGGTGCCTTCTAATAGGATACAAGCACTTTGGAGCAATAGCAGGTAATAAAGAAGAAAAACTAGTTCACCCCTTCAAATGACCAGGGATGGCTCAAGAGACATACAGTCCCTATCCAGAGAGGTGCTTCTGTCTCAGCTGCTAACCCTTAAATGAGGTTGAGGAGGAGTGAATTCAGCCTTCACCCCTTCCAGTCACTCAGATGCATTGCGTGAACCTGAGCTCCCTTTGTTAGCCTTAGACTTCTCACTTGGATCAGACCATGACCTGGCAATTCTGCTGCAACCTCAGAGTAAATACTTGATTTGAGTGAGGTAAGCACATGCTTTGCAACGCAAAATGATAACTGAATGCTTCCTTTTCAGGGGCATCTAAACGTGGACATTTATTGATACCCCAGGCTAGACATGTTTGTAGATGGGGTGAATCATTCTGCTTGAATGGTGTGGAAGAAAATTTCTTGCAGTTGACCTCTTTTGCTCATGTGATTACCAAATTGTGACCCTAATGCTTGTCCAATGAATCTTGCTGGTACTGAATCTGACATCAGTAAATGCATCCTGATTCTTATTCTGTGCATTTTAAACCCAGTCTTTTGATTATGTATTGGACACAACACCAAACTGTACTTGTATTGGGATTGTACTTGTGCTTGTTTTCATGATTTTCTATTGATCTATCTAGTGTCAGAATATAGTGATGACTAGAACTGGCAAAAGTCTTCACCTGCATCACACCCCTTGGAATCACTGACTAAATGAGGATTTCTGTTCTTCTTTTTGTTTGTTCATGCATTTGTTTTTAATCAAAATGTCCTAGGATTGTGTTTTTCAGAGATTAAAGTTTTGCAAAATTGTGTCAATGCAGCAGAGTAGTTTTAGTTGAAATAAAAGCATGTTGAAACTGTTCCAGCACTTAAAAAGGCTGAATTTGTTTATATGCGTCCAGAAGCTAAGGAATCGAAAGTACAGGTTTACAGAATGTAGCCAGAGAAGAGTAGAGCTTTTTTTTCAGAAGATCTTGGTGCTCACCCAGAGGACTAGAGGCCAGTTTTGTTTTCTATATGTCCTCAGGATTTTGTGAATGTTTATCATGCATCTCCTGGAGGAGTTCCTATAGGAGATGAAGTATACTGGAGTTAATCTGTATTAATTGTTGTTGTTATCCCTCTCTGCATGATATGAAATGCAAAGGAAATGCACCTTAAACCAGATCAGTGGTTTAGATGGCCTCTTGAAGAGGGAGTGGTACCTGTGTTTGTAGTACTTGCTTCAAGTGGAAGAGCATACAAGTTAAAGACTGAAAAAAAATAATGTTCATGATAGCTAGATCTTTTGGCTGCTATTTAACAGCATGGCCTTGACATGGGAAATGCTTGTATGGGGGATTCTACCTGACTGTGATGGGAAGGAGGCTTGGGTTCCCCAAGGTGCAGGAGACTTGAACACAATTTGACACATCTCAACAGAACCCGCTCACAGTTTAGATGGGTCTTGACTGAAATCAGACGCCATCACCTCCTCTGTTCCCTTACCTCCAGATGCTGCAGATGTGTCCTCTGAGATACCTAACAGATGCTAGGAAAACAAAGATTTTGTAAATTTATTTTAGGAGTGCAAGAAAGAAATCATTTCAGATTTAAAAAAAAAAAAAAAAAAAAACAGTTATGTGCCTAAGTCCCTAAGATTTCTGTTAGGGTTTCAAGGTGGCACCATCTGGAGTTTATCTGTCGCTATGTAATTAATTCACAATTCATATGCTGATATGAAATATATCTAATAAAAAGCTCGAAAATCTGTCTCCTCCTTTTAAACAAATAATGTCTTATATCATCATTATGAATGCTCTTGCACATTCAAACAGTGAGTGTTGGCAGTATTGGAGAGTTGTTTCAGATATTCACTCTTCCTCTGCTGTTACTGGCGGTTGGGAAACGTGGTGCAGGTGGGCTGCAAAGAAGGCAGCATCCCAACCTTAGACCCCTATAATGCTGTAATTGTTGTTGTTCTTTTGTTGTTGTTTTTGTTTTTCCCCTGAAATGATTAGAAATAATCCAGTGACAGCAGCTTAGCTTTTTCTGGGCTAGGCCAGACTTCCATTGTTATGTTTCTGTGGCTGGTGATGGTGCTGTTAAATCGGGATTGATTTAGTGCTGATAATGTTTTGTCAGCAGAGGGTATTAAAGGACTCTGCAGTGAAATTAATGTAAAAAATGATAAATGTTTTTCAAATAGAAGTATACACATTATCAACATTAAACCAAACAAAGAAGTTCCTTGTGCCAACATATAGGATTGGCACTCGACTGTGTGGTGCTGAGCCACCTGCCTAGTTAAACGTTAACACTTGCCCAAGAGGGCTTGCACAGGAGCTGTTCTTTCTGTTAGAAGAGCATTGTGTTAAAGTGCATGGCTTGTGTCCTGCAAGCACAAGCTCATCTTTGTCTGTTTATGGATTTTAAATCTGCAGGATTGTGGGTTATATATTATTACATGCAGCTGTGTAGGGAAAATCTTAATGTTTAGCGGAGCCATATATGAACTTGGAGAAGGTCTTTCTAATGGGTTACTTTGTTTATTTCTCAAGTTCTCCATAGGGCCTGAGGTCATGTATCTGAAATATTTTATATGTTATATAGGTCTTAGGTAATTAATATTTTATGCTTGTCCTTGAGATATGTAGTACTGATTAAAAATTAAGTGGTGATTATGCTGAATGATTACTATTTCATTTATATTCTTTGAAATAGGAAATAAAATATGTTACTGCCATATTGATTTCATTTTAAAGAACTTGGTCGAATCTAGATTTTATCAAGCTACTGTGTAAATAAGTACTTTTACAGCTGATCTCCTGCTGGGACAAGCCGTTTTCATTGAAACTAGTGTTAGGGGTTTTGAGAAGTAACAGTTTTCTGCGTGCAGTTTCATTCTACTGTTTGTCCAGCCTTGCTCTTGCCCATCACCCAGGCATCTCTAAATTGAAGTCTCTCAAACCTTTTGGGCTTTTTCTTTACACTGTCACTATTCCTTACAGCTGCCCTTCTCTGTACTCTAAATTCCTACATATAAGTGAAAAAGCAGAAGTAGGGGTTTGAAGGTGCGCTTTGCATTCCTAAAGTGTTAGAGTTTCAGGAAGAGCTACTGGGGAGAAATACGTTACTGGTGTCTGCTGAAAAGTTGGAATTGTTCCACTGCTCAAAGTGATTGTTACAATAAAGCTAACTTTAACTTATAAGCTTATAAGGAACTGTAATCATTATTTTGTTACAGTTCCTTGCAAGGAATTGAGCTGGGTTCCAGACTTCAGATTTTAATTTTCTCTGCAGGTGGTTATTGGTGGAGGAAAGAACTCTTTGGCACAGAGCTGAAGATCCTAAAGACCTTGAAACACATGTATTGACTTGTGCCTCATGAACCTTCATTGCTTTTGATAGGTCTGGACAGAGGATAAAGACGCATGTGTTTGTCTCCTGTGCAGATGCTGAAAAACAGGAGACCTAGTCTAGCATGATTTTCCAAATTCAGTGCTCAGAAATGTGCATGAGTGTGCCTGTAGAAAGAGACACATTTTAGCCTAAAGGACTGTGGATACACTCTGCTGAGAACAGGCACTTGGAATATACATACTGCTTCTCCAGCAAGCTCTCAGTTCTCTTGTGTTGTGAACGTCTGAGAGAAGGCTGCTCGTCACTGTGACCATCTTGTTAGAGCTGTACCACAGAAATTGATGTGTTGTCACATGATTTGAATATTTCTGAGCTAACCCTGTCACCACAGGTACTGCTGGGGTCATAGTGACAAGACAGAATTGGAGCTGAAAAATCATCTGTACATTGCTAACATTTACATTCAAGTCTCTTCTAACTATTTCTGCACTGATATAAATAAAGAAAATGTATGCATTTGAGCCTTAATTTGGTTAGCTGGGCACAAATTGCTGAAGAAAGAACTGGATGAAGTAATTGGATTATATGTTTTCACCTGTATTATATCAAATGGTCAGATTACACAGGTGTGAGCCTATAGTAAGTTCATACATCAGTGTAGAGATTTTTCCTAAATGTGCTCATGATTTTATGTTACTCATGGAAAAATTCATGAAGTTAGTACTGCTTCTCTGAGGGATGTTTCTCCTATTTACCCATTCTTATAATACCATATACATGCAGTCTGTTTCACGTATGTTTTGTAGACTTTAATTTGCCTACTTTTTGTAGATAAATGCTAGGTATGTTTTTTAAGGAAGACTGTTTTGATACTTAAACTCAGATCACAGAATCACAGAATGGCCAGGGTTGGAAGGGACCACAAGGATCATGAATCTCCAACCCCCCTGCCACATG
>JAOWBP010002978.1:45475033-45490835 GCA_028571105.1 Tragopan temminckii
CCCCAGGTCCTTCTCCACGGGGCTGCTCTCAAGGACCGCTCCTTCCTGTCTGTATGGATGCCTGGGATTCCTCCGGCACAAGTGCAAAACCTTGCACTTTGCCGTGTTGAACCTCATCAGGTTCACCCAGGCCCACCTTTCTAGCCACCTAGATACCTGTGATTTCTATGTCATGTGAAATGGAAAGTGGTTTATTACTATGCTTTAGACCTGAGATAGTTGAATAGAAGATGTGTGGGATTCAAGCATACGCATGGTTTGAATATTCTAAATTCTTCTGAGGGTTTGGGACACAGATGCAATCAATTGGGAATAGTACTCTACTAGCAATCTGTTCCAAATTCTTTTAAAATTGTTCAGTAAATAAAAATGTCAAGAGGTGAGAAAAAAAATTGACAGTCTAACACCAGAAAAGTTTTGTTTGATTGTGTTTGGCCAGAAAATCAAGTAGTAAACTCATCAGCATGGATGGGATTGCAAAATTGCTGTTTCTGTAATAACATTGATGGTGGTGGCATGTTGAGATCTAAATCAAAATAAAAATATTTGTAGGCTTGCTAGGCTTACGTACTCCCTGTGAGTGCTTGGTATTTGTTGCTGCTATGCTTTGAGAAAGACTTGGGATGTGAACAGAAAGAAGTATGCTGGGTCATTCCTTGATCTGCTAATGGTTCCTTGAGGTTGTTCATGTTAGAAGATATTCCTGTTCAACTGCTACTTGGGTAAACGGGGTAGTCAGAATAAGACTCTTTAGATAGGACTTGTCCTGTTGTTCTGGTCCTTGTTCTTTTTTTCCAAGTCCACTCTAATCTTCAAATAAACCTATAGGGAACATGAATGCAGCTCAGTAAGGCACATTCAAGTTGCCTTTTTCCTTTCTCATTAGGTGTCGCTTCCATGGTTGTTTTTACTCTCTGTTTGCATCCTACTTTCTGGTCCTTTTTTTTTTGGTTGTTTTGTTTTATACTTTGATACTCCCTGTTCCTGTGTTGTGTAGTGATTGTGCAGTACTGTCCTGGTTCCTGATTATAGCTTGTAGATTGCACAGTAAATGTTAAATAACAATTATCCTACCATACTTTCTGCCAAACTATACTTCTGGTGAATTTATTTCTGCTTTATTTCTTTTCACAGTGTAAGCACATCAAACAGCTGCTTCTCCCAGCAGAAACTCAGGAGGACTGACTTTTCCACTGTTCTTTTTCCCTTCAGTTCATCTGGATTTCTCCTTAGACCTGGGGAGAGATGCTCAATGCCTGCGCAGTTGTATAACAGGCTGTTGCTTGCTTTTGTGCCCTGAGCAAATAATGATATATCCTAAATGCTTATAAAAACTTTAGCGCCAGCTTCATTTCATCTTAATAGACCAATAAAAGCAACCAGTGTGTGTGCTGCTGGCTCCAGTACTTCTACATAAGCCATTAGCAAAACAATGTTACTGGCTCTACACAAAGAAAAACAGAGGTGACGAAAATGAGAATTGGCTCCAAGAATAAGTTGACCAAGTGCCACTGAATGCAGAGACCTGCTCTTAAGCATGCTGGCTGCTGCGAGCTCTTTGTTTGAGGCTGAGAAGTCAGTGCCTTCTAATAATTTGTTTTATATTCTGTTTTATTCTTTGTCTTCTGTAAGTATCCTTTGCAATGTTTCCAGCAAAGCTGGCAACTTCCCAGGAGCCTGTGGAGCTTTTCCAGTTAACTTGTATGCGCAGAAACCTGGCAGATTTTGCATTTTGTACATGAGAGCAGCTGGTCGGGCCTCTGCTTTTGCTCTGCCCCTGTGCAGAGTTATACCCACATGCCAGGTACAGTGGCTTGTCTTTGAAGGTTATGCATATCCCCACCAAACATCCAGTTACCTTGCTGGTAATGTGGAAGTAGGAAAAGAAATGTGCCTATCTCATGGTACCCAGCCCTCAGTCCAGGGCAACAGCAAAAATAGTCCTGGGTGTGCACCATTTACATGATGTTTGCTAAGTGTGCCTATACAATTGATGTATTGTGTATTTCAAAGTATACAGAAACTGTAAAACTAAGAAGCAAAAGCACTGCAGATTCCAAATTCAGACATGCTGCCTGCCAGAGTAGCTGTACCTGGGTGCTTTCCTACAAATGCTAATCTAGATCTAGAGGACTCAGCTTTGCTGAAAGTCTTTTTACATGGCTTGTGGTTAGGCTTTGCCTAAGCCTTCTGCAAAGACGGGATTTGGTTTTGAGAGGTTTAATGCCCTCTTCCCTTCATTCTCCTTCAGTGCTGAAAATTTAAATTCAGCAAGCAAAGTTAAAAGATGTCACAATTGTTCTTTCCAGGAAAAGCTTTTAGCATTTCAGACTGTCTGAAGTTGTCCACTGAGTACAAGCATTCCCAAAAACAGCTCATCAGCTGGAGCAACTTAGAAGTGCAGTATCAGCTAGCACAAGACAGGTGCTGGAGGAGAGATGCAGATGATCTCGGGGAGGGCGAGGAGGTAGTAAAGGATAAAACTATCCCAAAACAGATAGAGGCTTTTTTTTTAAATAACTTTTATTTTTTTAAATCGTTCAGTATGTTCTAGTTTAGTTGGTTGTGCATTAGGCACAAAGAATGCAATTGAGACTTCTACTTATTCCCCTATAGCTTGGAAAAGCAGTCAATGCATTATCATAGTCTTCGCTTTTGTCTCCTCACTCTTACAGAGCTGAGCGAACAGCACAACATCATCATCTTTCCCTCTCATCCAGGTCTCGTTTGTTTGCAATGTTGTGTTTTGCTGTCCCTGTACAACATCTGCCAGTCATCTGGTTGCTTATATCCTTAAATTTATATTATTCTGTGTGTCACTTGTGTTTAGCAGTCTCTTCTTTAGCAACAATCTTAGAGTTCATGATCTGGCATCCTGGTTCCTTGTGCGTGCTTTCTCTCTTTGCTTCTTTTTACTTACCTTTCTAGTTGTGGTCTTTTGAAGAATGCTCATCCTTTTGTTTCCTATCTCCTGATGTGTTCTGTGGTTTAAAGGAGGTATTTCTAACCTATGAAGAATGCCATTACTATGCTAGTTTGATTTTTATTTTATTTTACTAGATTTTTTTTAAGAGGCAGGATTTTCTTCTTTTTTTGTAGAGCTGTTTTGAAATAGGACAAGAATTTCCAGTCAGTCATCCTTAGACTCTTGGTGCATTGTAGAATTGTTAATTTCAGTAATCTTTGCCATTTAGTTGTCAGTCTCACATTAGCCCCACAGACACAAGTAAGTATTTCAGTTTTGATTCTAAGAGTTTTTCCTGATGATACTTCCTTTCCTTTCTTTTAATTTGAATGAACATGCAGAATTGCACTTTGCCATGATAAAACAGCTGTATGGTGCAGTGGTATGTGTTTTCTTTTTCTCTCCTACTAATAGTAGGCCCTTCGCTTAGCTGGGTGATACCATAGTTGAAGCCTTGAAGCTTCACTGAACGCAATTGGCTGGACTGGGATTTAAGTGTGAAGGGCTTACTCCAGCAGAAGGATTTGCAAAGTGTGCTGTGGGTACCCTGATGGCATATGGGCTAGTTCAGATGGATGCAGAAGCTGTGCGTGTGCATGTGAAGGATCTGTTCATGTCTGTATCATACTGGGTAAGGCCTCATTCTAAAATCTCTGTACTGAGTGGGCTATTAGAGCTCAGTGATGACCAAGGTCTTGTCTGATCCCTTCCATGCATTACCTTCATATAATCATAGAATTATTAAGTTTGGAAAAGATTACTAAGGTCATTCAGTCCAATTGTCTACCCATCACCACCACGCTCACTAAACCATGTCCCTCAGTGCCTGTGAAGGTCCAACAAAAATTACTTTCTGACTTTCTGGGATGTGCTTGGTATGTCTCAAACATTTGCAGAACCAGGCCATCACCATGGCAACCAGTCGGAGGAGGTTATTAGGGAGGTATTGGATCCTGTTCTCTCATGGGATAGTCTTGCTTTGCTGACAACCTGACATAACCTTTCCTGCAAGAAAGTTTTGATAGAAATTTATTTTTCATAAACTTGTTATTGCGACCTTGCTTGTTTATGACCTTGGGACAGTGCACCTGCAGGCCCAGCAGGCACAAAAGGATAGCTGAGATGGAACCCAGGGAGTTGTCTTCTTTCTCTTCTTTGTCTTCTTGGTTGTCATCATTGCTGTTTGCTGGATTGAGAATATGACTGTCTGATTAGTGTGATCTCCTCCCGCCATCCCTTCTCCAGCACTCTTGGCCGATGCTGCAGCTCCTCAGAACACACGTTTGAAACAGACCAGTCATCAGTCTTTTCCTGTCTGTGTCTTTGACTCTTGTTCTTTCACTGTTTTTTGCTTTCTTCTTGAGTATCTGAAATCTATGACACTTATGTCCTGAATTATGGATGGGAGGAAGCTAGTGTAGACACCATCTAACTCCCAAACAGACAAATTGGAAACGTATCTAGAAGAGGCCAAAAGCCTTAAATTCAGGCAGAGAAAGACTGAAAGGAAACTACCAGGCATGCACTGTTTCTCCACAAGAGAGAAAAATGCACTCAGACATTTCCTGTACTTTTCTGGGGGCGAGTTTCCTAAATTTGACCTCTCAAGTGAGGAGACTAAAGACTTTGCTAGAATGCCTGAGGGGAGGCAAGGGCTGCTGCCAGGCAAAAATTTATTTGAAAAACAGACATAATTCTTGGGTATTTACCCTGGAGGAGCCTGCATCTCATATCAAATTTGAACTCCTTTTGGAGGTAACCAACAGCTTTAAATCAGTGCCCAGGAGGAGGCTCGGGTTGCTACTGGATAAGCCTCTACCTACATGTAGGCAGGACATGTAGGAGTGTTGCTGTGATTTGGGATTGTCTGTTTGTGAGGATATTTTCTGTTTTCCTTGTTTTTTGTTCTAGCTATTTCTGCAAGTGCTTTGTGGCACAAGTTACTTTATTAGCATCTCAAATATGAAATACCAAAGCTGAACAGAATCCATTTGGTGGTTTTATTTCCTTCTTTTTAGGAAAACTACTGTCAACTTTGACTTTTAACTTTTTTCCCCTCCCTCTGAAACTGTTCCTTGGTTATCATTCTTTAGATTTTGTTGTTGCAATGGGCCCTTAACAAGATAACAGTTTTTTTTTCCCTTAAATATAACCTGCTGAATGCTCTGACCTTATGACCTCTAACTGTGCCCTTATGCATATGAACGAGGCAAATGGAGCCTAACAGAAGAAGGTCCGAATTTCCAATTATAATGAAGTTTCCTGATTTCTTTGTTTTTTCTGAGCCTTTGAATTTTACTTTTGTACCCAAGTCTTAGTTTTTTTTCTTTTTGTATTTCATTGGTACCCTTGAGTGTTGTGAATTTATAAGCATCGGCTGTCTGCTAATTTGCTTGGTCTCAATTGTAAGCAGATAAGTTTGAGAAAATACTTAGCAACTGCAGATAGTTTTTGTTTTCCAAATTGTGAATTTGTATTGAGAACTTTTTTTTTTTTTCCAGCTGTACTCTGTGAGCTTGGTCTAACCAACTGGTGAGCTGACTAATGGTTTCAAATGAAAAAGAACAAGCAGGGAGAAATGTTTTGTGTGGACACCCAGTGGTCTACATTGTGTTGTTCTCTTGCCCCTTCTCTGGTTGCTGTAACAGTTTACTCGCCTTTGGCATTCACACCAACTCAAATAACTGCCTCCTGTTCATGTAGCATTGTGCAAGGTCTGAAACTGGAGCATATTGTACCATCATTAAATGAGCAACGTTGTATACTTGGGAAATTATCAACAGCTGCAAGTTCTTCAGCTATTTTTATTTGACTGTGGCTATAATTTTTCTGGTGTGTTTGTACTGAAGTTAGAAGTGAAAATAAAAATAGGACCCCCAAAAGACTGACTTTTTGTTTTTAATTAAAAATAAAAAGGATCGTGCCTAACAAAAGCATCCATAGAACTAATAGCACAGAAGGCAGCACAGAAATTTAATCAGAATTACATGAGCCTCTTAGTCTGGTTTTGGTATGAATGACTTTGTAGTCACCTGGGCACATGGTTTGGTAACTGGCAGCTTCTTCAGGTAGTCTGCTCCACTAAAAGCCCTACAGAAAGATCATCTATCTTAGTCTTCATAAAGAGTAACAGCAGCAAAGGAATTTTGTTTTATGTTTTGTAGTCCTAGCCTAGCTATAAGTCAAAACCCATGGCAGCTGCTCCCTTCAACAGTCTTTGGATGAGGCCCTAAAATCAAGCTATGAAATCTTATGACGATGATGGTAAAACAGGATTTCTCAAATATCCTTAAATAAATAGTCCAGCTAACTCAGATTTTTTTTTCCAGGAATTGTGTGCTCATATGTCAGGAATGATGAGGCAGAGCCAATGCTTCCAAAGGAAAGGTCAGCGTGAATCTGTGAGTTAGCTGCTTGTTCTGGTCCTAAAGGGGTTCAGGTTCCTCATCTGCTCCTTGCTCTAGTATCAGGCAGCTCACAAAGCGGTGCTGGGGAGGTTGTGTGGGGGAGAATCTAGTATCAAAGTTCACTCTTTGTGCTTTCTGGAGCACTTGAGGTCAGTGTTCTTTCCAGGGAGCTAGGATATTGTCTTGAAATCTGGAGCATAGCAAGAAAACAGCTGGAAGGGTCACTGGGAAGAAGAACAAGGTCTTTTCAGTATTGCAATTGAAGACTTAGTGAATGTAGAATGAATGGGAGGAAGCTCATGCTGAAGCCTTATCTTTTACACCCCTTCTCAGAAGTCTTGCCATTGAACAGCAAGAACCAGCAGCAGGTGCACTGGTGGGCTTATTTGCAAAGCAGCTTAGCAGTGAATAATCTCCTTTAGCTGAGGAGGTGGGAGGTCCAATTCTTCAACCTTTGTGTGATGCGACTCATGTCAAAACATCCATTGCTTAAACTGGACATCAGTTTTGAAAAATACACACTTCTGTGAGAATTTGTACTCGTTATTTTACATGTTGAAAATACATTGTTATATTTCTGCATTTGAGTGGAAATGAGTAAGGGAGGCAGTTTTCTGTTATTCTCAGCTTCCTAAAACTTTAAGCACAAAGTCAAACCTGTTCCCATTAATACTTGTGCATGTGCTTCACTGCCGTGAGTTAGTAAAGCATTTATTTGTGTTTGTATGTGCAGTGCTACTCACATGTTTCAAAGACTGAGTCATAGAATCACAGAAGGGTTTGGTTTGAAAGAGACCTTAAAGACCATCTGGTCCCAGCCCCTCTTGTAGTGGACAAGGTTGCCACCCACTAGACCAGGCTGCCTGGGGCCCCATCCAACCTAGCCTTGAATACCTCCAGGGATGGAACATCCACAATTCCTCTGAGCGACCTGTGCCAGTGCCTCACCACCTCTCCATGTAAAAAAACTTCCTCTAATATCTAATCTAAATCTTCCCCTCTTTTAGTTTAAAATCATTCCCCCTTGTCCTGTCACCAAGACTGTGTAAGAAGTCAGTCTCCTTCCCATTTATAAGCTCTTTTATAAGTTGAAGCATTGTTTGGTATCTTATGACTTAAAAGTAAGTAAACTGAGGTGGAGTTCTTTGAGACGTGGCTTTATTGACGTGAGATGACGTAACAGCATTTAAATCATTGGATACCTAACTGCAATCAACACACAGGAGGGACTGGATATCATCCTGAGGGACCTGGGTAGAGAATAGCCTTGTGTGAAACTCATGGAGTTCAGCAGGGCCAAGTACAAAGCCCTGTACCTGGGTTGGATCAGTCCCAAGAACAGGCGTGACCAATCAATGTGTACCAGCAGCCAACTGCATTCTGGGCAGCATCAAAAGAAGGGTGATCAGCAGGGCAAGGGAGAGGATTGTCCCTCTCTGCTCTGCCCTTCTGAGGCCTCACCTGTTATACTGTGTCCAGGCCTGGAGCTCCCAGCACATGAAAGATGTGAAGCTGTTGGAGTGGGTCTAGAGGAGTCCCGAAAGAAGGCTGGAGTATCTCTCCTGTGAAGAAAGGCTGACGGAGATAGGCTCTGGGGAGACCTCACTGCATCTTTCCAGTATCTAAAGGGGCCTACAGGAAAGATGGACAGGGACTCTGTCAAGGAGTGTGTGCCCTGTTGTGGACAATGGATAATGGCTCTAAAATAAAAGAGGGAAGATTTAAGTTAAGTATCAGGAAGAAACTCTTTACTCAGAGGGTGATGAGGCACTGGCACATGTTGCCCAGAGAAGCTGCATGACCATACCCTGGAGCTGTTCAAGGCTAGGTTGGATGAGGCTTGGAGCAACCTGATCTAGTGGAAGGTATCTCTGCCCATGGCAGGAGGCTGGGACTAATTGGTCTTCAAGGTCCCTTTTAACTCGAGTCATTTTGTGATTCTAGAAGTGTTCATCTTTTAATTGAAAATGAACAGCATCATGGTAAGAATGAGACAAAGCTGAGCAGCCTGACCATGGTGAAGTGGCAGGCTCTTTCATAAATTAAAGACTGAGCACAGTAAAAAATGTAGATGTGGTTGTTGGGTTTTTTTGTTTGTTTGTTTCCCTTGCAGTGCATGAAGATGATACCGGAATTTCCATATTCCTTCAGATGGCTGGAATAAGGACCCACAGCTAATTCATGGTGTCATGCTTGTCTCTGTCAGGAGGGCTCCTAGTCTGAAACCTTTTAAGCTGAAGATGGGAACTGCTACCTCACAAAGGAGAAATGCAGCTAGTTGGCAGCACCACACATCTGTTATGGTATAAAAATGACTATGATACTGGAATCTGCTGCTTTTCATCAATAGCCTTCACAAAATGCTCTCAATCCAATATATTGGTCCTACTACTACATGTCATTCAGAGTCTGCCTTTGCGATTTCTTTGCCTGCCATCCTTTTGGTTTCTGACCTCTGCTGTGAGCAGCCTGTTTGGAAAAGTGAAGAAGCCTTGACTGCGGCTTGGAACTTGTGCCATTTGTTCCAATTAGCCTCTTTTTCCACTGCCTGTCAGTTTTGTTTCTGAGGAGCAGAAAGGAGGAGGGGAAGTAGACTGAGATCTGAAATTGTTCTGTACAATCCACATCCTGAAAATGTCACTTGTGGGGTCACTGGAGATTGTTAAGCTTGATTCTGATTTGATTCTTCACTTGTTACCTGTTAACTCCAGCTGGCATATACTCAGGTGAAAGAAGAATAAGCCCCAAATTTTATAGGTTCTTCTTTTCCCTGATTTAAATGAGGAGAGAAGTGAAAGATGATATGTTGCAGTGAGAGACTGCCATAGTAGATAATACATATCAGAAATAAGAACTTATTCCTTTCTCAAATGACATTCTAGTCTCTGGTTGCCATCTCCCTATCCTCCCTGTCTGCTTTTTTTTCTCCTTATTCACAGGCCTTGTCTTCACTTCTCATCTTGCCTGCTGACTTTGGCACTTCAATTCCTCGTTTGCTTCTCTGCTCTGTTACTCCTGCTTTACTTCTTTCTCCCATCTATGAGTTTACATTTTTGGCTACAGAATAAATGGTTATTTACTTGCACAATACTGTTTATCGTGATGCTGCCTTGGTGCCCTCATTTTGTGGTGCTTTTTCTGTCTGAATTGCACCCTGTAGTACATGGAGGAGTGAAGAGATGCAGAGAACCAAAGTGCGATCCATGCAAACAGAAGCTACCCTTCTACCCTTGATGCCTTGGGAGCTTCCCACTGCTTTCACAGGCATTTAATTTTCTCTAGAAGTTAGATTTACAGTGACAACGTTGACCAACTTTGCAAGTGCATCTGTACTTTGTTCTGAGTGCTATTGAAGTTCTCTACACTTTCAGTTCAGCTGAAGAATTTTTAGCTACTAGGTTTATGAATTAAACATGTATGACCATATCTCATGCTATTATCCGTCCATAGCAGTACCTCCAGGCTGAAATCTTGAACTTTTTTGGAATGTAGATGACATGTTAATGGAGGGCTGATGTTTCATTTATACCTCATCTCACTCTTGCAGTTATCAGTTGCAGTGTCTCTAAGGAACATTCAAATACTGTTTGTGAGGAAAATAATCTTAGTGAAGAGATTTGTGATATCTGTGGAGTGTGTATGAAAGAGAGGGAAGTTCATTGCAACATCCTCACTTTTTTTGAGTCTTGTCAAGTAACCTTTCCCCCTTCATGAATGTATTTCATTGAATGCAAGCTGAAAAGCTTAACAGCAAGCAAACCACAGACCACCAGAGTGGTTACCAGAGGTCCAATAGTGATTGCTAGAATTGCATCGTAACTGCTACTAGAGAAACCCGAAAGCTTGATTTGGTCCAAGAAAACTCACAGTGTGTATGGGGGAGAGATTCTAGGGCAAGGAGTGTGCACTAGTTGAACAGGTGAAAAGTCATGTAAAAAGTTCTCACCATCCAGCATAGCCATGAAGTGTGTGGAGGGAGTTAAGTTGCAGGGTGAGCCAAGATGTGATTGCTATACCAAGAGATTTTTTGAATTTGTCTGGTTTTCAGTATCCAGTACCTGCAAGAAGATTTAGAATATACTGCAGGTTCCAGAGTTTAGGTGGTTTTTTTTTGCTTGTTTGTTTCCCTCCATTGTTGCTCTCCCCCACCCCCTCATTTTCTTCCAGGGAGGCATTTTAAATGTGGAAAAACTCAGATGATCACTCACTCTGAGGAAATAATGCTGTTAAAAAGTGCTGAATGCTATTGTGCTTTTGATTTAGTTGAAGAGATTTGTCAATACTTTTACTGGATTATATTGAAATTTGACAAATTGGGACACTAGAAATTATTGTTTAAGTATGTTCAGGCTTCTGGTAGAAGAAAAACAGATACGTCTTATGTAGGAAGTTAGTTCATTTTGAAAATTGCCTTGCCATTAGTAGGTAGGCATGTTACCTGCCAGAAGGAGTTAAGCAGTCTTTTCACAGGAAGTGCTTCAAGGACAGATGCATAGTATTTCTTCTGTTCAAATAAGAAGTGAGGTACAGCTGTTGGATTGTGTTTGTACTGGAATTTCATAATAATATACTGTCACTATGGTAGTGACAGTCAAAGCAGGAGTTAGTTTATGTTCTTAGTTTAATTTAAAAGGCATTGATGTTTCAGTCTGCTTGGTGAGTGTCTATGCAAAAGGCACAATGAAGCATCTCTCTGAAAGCTTGAATTTACTTGTTAAACAAATAGAAATTATACTAGGTCAAATTCTTCTGCTGGTTTTCTTTGAGGAAAGTTTGCCCTGAAAAAGAGATGTTTGCTGACAATTATTAGAAACTTTAACGAAATGTGTGCAAGAAGAGAGGCTTGATTATTAACACTGATTAACCCAAACCCATGAATTCCCTCCAGTATTCTAGGAACTGAATCCTGAAACAAAAATATTTTCTGGATTGCAACATGGAGACAGCTGCATTTTAGCCTTCAACTAACACAGACCTGTTTTCTGAGATATCAAATGTGAAGTTGGTCAGGTATTCAAGGCTGTTACTATTTGAGGATTTATGTGTGTGTGTTTATTCAAAGTAGTTAGTAGTTGGTCCAAGGAAACTTAAGTTTCCTTTAGAACTCTTTCTGTCATTAAGGCAGATTGAACCTGCATCACAAATCAGATATCTATGTTTTTCTTTGGGGAGACTGAGACAGCTTGTGAGTATCTGAATGCCACAGTAACAATGTCTGTTAATGAAACACCTGTAGGTAAGCATCTGATGGCAGGGCTTACAATTCACTGCTATGCAGGTGGAAACTGACCAAGAGCAAAGCCTTCCCAATAGAATAGTGAAGTAGATTTTTCTACTCAAGGTTCTTCAAGAACTGCTTTTCTAATATAAAAATGCTTACAAAGTAACCTCTTTAATCTTAACTGTATTCAGGTACTCGCTTAATACATGCATGACATATGTAATTTACTTTAAAATGAACAGGTGCTTATACCAATAATATAACATTAAGCATGATGGGTTTCTGGAATAAGCCCTTGAAAGTGAGAACTTGCCTTGGCATTGCTTACTTTACAGGAGAACAACACTTACCTGATATTTCAGTATTACCAAGTTTCAGCCTTGCAAACCCTACAGGGAAATAGCACTTAAGTGGTATCTCATTATTGCCAGTTTCTCTTGTTCCCTGAACTGAGTGTGCAGTTGGCCATGAACTCTGAATCTTGTTTCTTGAAACTGAGAAGTTGTTACTTTCAGTGATTCAGGTGTTTTTGGACTTCAAAGTAGAAAGGATTTTGATCCAGTATTTGCAGTTTTGAAATAAATATCTCAAAGCCTTGAAGAGAAAAGTCCACGTTGAATGTTTATTAACCAATGTTAATACTTGGTTTTCCAAAAACTGCACGTAAGAAGGGACAGAGGAATGCATGCATCAGTGGATTAAATCTCAAGAATGAAAGAGTGGTGGGAAGAGGAGCTGGGTCCTGTCAGCTCTTGCTGTGGAAAAAATGAACATGCAGGGGATGCATAATACAATCAGAACAAAGCTCATCAATTCCCAGGGCAACTTCCCTGTGTTGTCATAGCCATCAAAGAGATGTGCTCTCCTGCAGTCTCTGATGGCCTGTCATCGTTTAACTAACCAGCATCTGTAGCACACTTCTGTTACTGCCTCAATCTTGTCCACTCTGCGAATGACTGAGAAAATTGAGCTCCGAATCCATCTTCTTATACTCAGTCTTTCCTTGCTTTACTTTTATTATTACAGAAGATGAAAGATGCCCCCCTAAGAATTTCAGTACAAGGCAATTTAAAGGTTGTTCTCATTTTGGGGATGGTAAATTTTAAGAATGAAATGTACATAGGAAACAGGCATATGTGCCAATTCAGCGTGAACTGAAGGGACTTGAATTGTAGCATGGATTTAGACTGAAAAATAAAATAGAGAGTGGAAGCTAAATCTAAACTTTTCTCTGAATAAAATTCTAAGCAATACAGATTCCTGAGAGAACTATGTTCCTAGGGTTAGGACTGAAGATGAAGCAAGCATCCTGTCCTAAGATGAAGATGTTAGATGTGGGTATCTGCTGGTTAAACTGAATGCATTACCTACATTCATTAGTCTTAAAGATAAAATCACTGTATGATGAAATATATCTGGGAAAAACAAACAAGCAAATAAATAAAAACCCGAACATCTGGTTTGTTTTGATTTTAAAGAGACTGAGGGTAGATATCCTCACTCTTGGCATGTCTTACTTTCAGTTCCTGACAAATAGATCCCTTTCCTCTTCCCAAAATACTCCTTTCCAGGGTGTTTTGTAAGATGACTTATGACTTGTTCTTTAGCTAAAGAATGCAAATAATAACCTTGCTTTTATTTCTCATGCATGTATAAAAGGAAGCATAATAACTGCAGAGATTAATTCAATTCTGGAGATGTGAAAGCTGTCCACTACCATTTGCAATAGGGGAGTTGGGGAAATCATAGAATCATAGAATGGCTTGGGTTGGAAGAAACCTCAAGGATCATCAAACTCCAACCCCCCTGCTACAGGCAGGGTTGCCAATCACTAGATCAAGTACTAGACCAGGTTGCCCAGGGCCCCATATAACCTGGCCTTGAACAAGTCCAGGGATGGGGCATCCACAACCTCTCTTGGCAATCTGTTCCAGCATCTCACCACCCTCTCAGTGAAAAAAAACCTCTCACATCTAATCTAAATCTTTCTTCCTTTAGTTTTAAACCATTCACCTTTGTCCTGTCATTATCTACCCATGCAAAAAGTTGATTTCCCTCCTGTTTAAAATCTCCCTTTAAATATCAGAAGGCTGTTATGAGGTCTCCTTGCAGCCCCTCTTCTCCAGACTGAACAAGTCCATCTCCATTAGCTTGTTTTCATAGGAGAGGTGCTCCATCTCTCTGATCATCTATGTGGCCCTTCTCAAGACCCTCTTCCAAAAACTCAACATCTTTTCTGTGCTGAGGACTCCAGACTTTGAAGTAATACTCCAGTTGGGGCCTTATGAGAGCAGAATAGATATTATATGTTTTCTTCTAGTTGGAACAGAAAAGGCTACCACTTCCCCCCTTGAAGTTGTAAGGTTCCAGTGTGAGTTGAATCTTCTTTGCTTTTCTTAAGTGAAAATGCTTTCAATATGTGGTATCTCATGCTTTTTTACAGATCTGCCATTAGAACTTCCTTTGTAAAGTCAGTTCTATCAGGTTTAGCCCCCCTGAGCTTTTATGCATTTGCAAGTGCTGCAGAGTCAGTGGATGTAGAAATAGGAAAACAAAGCAAGTCCTGGTATAGAGGATCTCTTGGCACTTTTTGTCTTGACATCCTGACGTCCAAGTTGGATATTTCATGTTGCTACAATAAGTATCATAACTGATTTTGCAAACAGTTTGAAAAAGACTCAGCATGATTATTCCATTCAATTATTATTTCTTGCATGACCTCAGGCATCCAGACAGCCTTTTGCTAGGCGCTGTCCCCGGTGCTGAAGACTTCTTTTCCTTTCTTCCTCATTACTATTTTTTCTCCCTAGCTCACTTATGAAATTATATTCAGATGAGACTGTATTATTCTAGGATTGAAGTGCATTTGCAATTTGCTGCATAATGAACAACAACAAAAAAAGTCAGACTCCTGAAATGAAATTTAATGTGAGGGATATTTATATTTCTTTTGTGGGAAAGGTTAATCAATCTAAATATAAAGTGGAGTTTTTCAATGGGAGACTATCTAGTGGTAAACACACATGCATTTTATGCAAAAAATACAGTGATTAATGCATGTGTTCTAAGCATTAGAAGAACTAACAAATTAGCTTCTTGTGCTGAAATTTTACTGTTGCAAAGCACAGACTGTTTAATTCAAACTACAGAAGTTGCTTCTATTAAGAATTCTTTTTGGGAAATATTCTTTTTTTCTGAGAGGACAGAAACAACTCCTGAAAAACGGGAAAATTTATTCTTTATGCAGTGAGTTACGTGACTTTGGGTTTTGAACAAACAACTATATATCTGGTGTAGTATCTGTTCTGTTCAGTGCTACATGGAGTAGAAAGTGAAGGTCAGAAGAGTCAGCATACACAACTTTTCTTCTGCTTTCTCATTAGCTTAGGAGATAAAAATAACTTATTGTAATCCTGATTTTTGGAATGAGTTGCTTTGTCTTGAGTCACAAGTGGATTTCTTGCAATCGCAAGTGACCTGGCTTACAAGCTTAGTTTCTTAGAGTAGATTGGAGATGGGCTACTTTTACTCTCATCTGTTAGCGCTATCAGGAAAAAAGTAGGGATGAATTTTGATTCAGACAAGGCTAAATCAGAATGTATTTTCTGTAGTAAATTGTTTTCACCCTTACTCTTCACTTTTCAGTATGTACTCTAATAGATGACATATTGCTCTTTTATTGGCTCTGGAAGAGGAGTATGTTCATCTTGTCTCTGTAAATCCAATCTTTCAAACTCAGCATGAAGAAGGCTCTCTGATTTTAGTGCACTATATCTAATGAGCAGCTTGTATCTCTTCTTTCAGCTCTTGTCTAAGCACTGAAATGGATAGTATTTTGAAAACTGATAAAATTCTAAAGGTCAAATCTTATAAAGCGTTGTGATTCCTATCCAATAATGGACCTTCTAGAACCAATTATTTAGTCTGGAGCCACACTGTAGACAGCCCTGTCCTTTGGGCTCCATTGAACAGCTGCCAAGTGATGTGACCAATGTGACCAGTAAACTTGTAGACGTTTAGGGCAAGTGGCTCCTGTGACAAATCTTGTGCAACACAGGCAGCAGGCAACAGGCTGCCCAGAGAGGTTGCTCCCTGGAGGTGTTCGAGGCCAGGTTGGATGGGGCCCTGGACAGCCTGGTTTAGTATTAAATGTGGAGGTTGGCAGCCCTGCCTGTTGCAGGGGGGTTGGAGATTTATGATCCTAGATCG
>JAOWBP010002978.1:45490935-45506348 GCA_028571105.1 Tragopan temminckii
GGGGGGGAGGGAGGGAGCTCGATGATCCTTTAGGACCTTTCCAACCTGGGCCATTCTGTGATTCTGTGATTCAGGCAAAGCTGGTTGTGTGTCAGATGCAATGGGGATATGTGTTCCTGAATGTCTTGTCCTTCCCACTTCCTCAGTGACTGGTTTTGGTCTGCCTGTGTGGAAGACAGAATTCTCACTATATGCTGGAATAGGAAATCCTTTTCTAAAAACATTTCATGTGATGCTCAGAACCAGTGAGGTCTTCTTCCATGTCTTAGATGCTTTTATTTCTTTCTTCCTGTTCATATACAAATGAATTAATCCTAGCAAAACTGCAGAGACTGTAGCCATGAGAATGAGGTTTGGATCACCTGGCCCCTATTAGTGCACAGCACATACCCAGCTGAATGGGAGGCAGCAGCTTACTGATGTGCCATGCTAGAACACTGGGAGCCATTCCTGTCCTATCTGGATGGCAGGTCACTCACTTAAATTTCTATTTTTTTTCCCAGAATTTATCTATTTTGTTTATTTCAACCCTTAAGGGAAATGGTGTGTAGCATCTTTCTCTGGTTAAAAAGAAGGAACGGTGCCCTCAGCAACTTGGAGCTGATACAATTTCATTGACTAAGATCGATAGCAGACCTGTGCCTTTTGCCGAATCTGGCTTTGAGCAGATGTTACCAGCCCAGCCTGGGCATTCCTTCGGAATACAGATGGTCATCATCCCACCCTGCCCTTCACAAACATGTCTGTCAATAGCAAGCTGCTTTTTTTCATTGCTACCTGTCACACACATTGATTCTACTTGTATTGCAAAGTATTTACTATCTACAGATAAGGCTGTAATTGTTGTTGCATTGTTATAATTTAAATCTCCAGTAAAAGCAAAGTGCATAAATTCACTGCTCCCTTGATTACAAAGACTAATTAATTGACCTATTCTCTTTTTATTGTCCTGTGAACAGAGAGATAATTATGTACAATTTAGAGGATATTTCTGCTAGACAGTATTTCTGCAAGCCCTACAAAGCGTAACTAATGATCTGTGGAACACTTTCCGACATTCAGTGAGCAGTCTAACTGGTTTGTCTTCCTCCACATCATGTGCATGCCTGTGTGCTCACACTCTGTATTTTATGGTGTGATCAAAGCCAACTTTTGCTTCATGTTTTAGTAACTTCTCTTTTTCATTGTTCTTACAAGCAGCAGCAGCATTTGCAATTTCAATCTGTGGCAGAAAGCACATTTCTTTTCTAAGAGAAAATGCAAATGAATTTAGAAACCACAGAAAAGCATGGCTTACAGCTCCTGTTGCTGCAATCAATCAGAAAAAAACAGGCTACAAGAGATGCTGATTTATTAAAATATATAAATGAATAAAGAAGTCTTATGTTTTTTTTCTCTTCAAATACACAATCTTAAGGCAGGTTTTCAAGCATCTGGCTAATTCATATGCCTTTAATTCTCTAAAAATTACATATGTACACCCAATTAGACCTGTCTCATTCATTTAAAAATTGACACACTGTCTTGTTTTTATGTTTTATAGCAGTGCCAAATTGCTAAACAGCATAGAGGAGGAATTTTATAGGCAAAATGTGCTAAGTTCTTCTGGAAAAGTGGATAGCTTCCACAGAGCTGTGCCTGCGTCCAGTTTAAAAAACTTATACGTGCTTGTTTTGCTATTAGTGAATGGGTAAATGGTCTTTTCAGAGAAAATGTCATAAAACTCTGAGGTGGCAGGAGTTGGCAGGAGGTTGCAGAGTGGGCACCAAGCCTGCTGTCTGAGATCCCTTCCAATTGCAGTAATAAGACTGATCTTCCCTTTATATGTGTGTGGACTGGAATTGATTGCTGCCAGCTGAGGTTTCCTAACTGCCTTCTCTCTGGCAACTGCACAGGCACAAGACTGCAAAGACTGAGTGAGGATCAGAGCCCAGTGCTGGGGGCAGATGTCTCCCATGAGCTTGCACAGCTTGCCAGAATATTTGTACTTAGCATGAGACTAGTGATCACAGTCTGCTTCAGAGGATGTATGTGGGATAGGAGAAACTAATCCATATCCAAACTACCCTCTTCATCTCTGGTTAGCTAAGGAGATTGAGATCCTTAGAGGCACCACCAGTGTCATCGTCTTATTATCAGTGAATTCCTGCGAGGTCTGCTAACTAGCAGTAGGGACTGTGGTTAGTAGCCTACTGCTTTATGTTGGGTTTTATATTTGCTTATCAGTGTTGCCATGGAGATCAGGAGGAGTTCTAAACGCAGGAGCCACAGCACTTGGTCCTATGTATGTAAATGTAGCATGTACCAGATTCTGCCCTGCTGTTTACATTTGAGGTCTGCTTGTTTGTTTTCCTCATTCTTGTGTAGGAGAGCTGAAGAGCTTCCGTGCATTATTTATATTGTTGTGGTATTAAAAAACGCAGAATCAGGATTGGTGCCTACTGTTCTAGGTCCCATACAGAAACAAGGTCTGTGCACCAGATTTTTTAGTGTGCAGATCTAAGCCCTGTAAGCTAGAAGGAAATATTTGCAAAATGGCCTTTTCAGTGATAGCAGTAAGCATATTCTCTGTCTGAAACAGGTAAGTCAAAATGAAATAAGAGGCAGAAACAGATTTTTTACAACTTGGAAGATGTGGAAAGGAGGAATCTTCCCAGTTTGTAGAAATTGAAATGTGGGTAGGAGGGCGGCAGAATGAGTAATGAATGCAAACGCCTTCTTTACGTTTGTAAAGGGTATGCAGGCTCCATGTGCTCAGAAACGTTGCTGAGAGAACATCAATTAAAATGCTTTAGACTGACAAAGGCTTTGAGGATGTTGAGGTAAACAGTGAAACATGTTCGTTCATTAGCAGGAAGAAAAACATTTTGCAATGTATGCTCCAGAAGGGGCAGTGGACTGAAATGAGGCTTCCCAAGGGCATGACTGGGATTTCAGCCAGGGCTTGCTGCTTTGCAGCTTTCAAAGGAAAAGAGCCAAAGTGTTTTGCCCAATATCGGCAGCAGGCCTGCTGAATTTGCAATGGATATGTGTTTGCAGAGTGATGCCAAGAGAAACTTGTACTTCTAAATTCAGAGTAAGAGGAAACAGCATGCTGATGATGAGATTCAGAAGAAAGCTTTCAGAAATTGGAAGCTTAGAAGGGGTGGGATAATAAAGGGGAATAAAACAAATTTTCCAGTGATGGGCCCCGTGCTCTAACACTGTCAAGCAGAGAGAGGTAATTTAAGAGAAGAGGAGGAGTAGAAACAGGTCCAGCTCAGCATCACAGGCAATCCCCATCCCAACCTACCTCGGTTCCCCAGGTTCTCCTTTGTAATAGGTTTGAGGCTCTAGAACTTGAAGGAGAGGTGAGTGAGGATGCAGTGGGAGGTTCACTCACAAGATTGTCTAGGGCTGCCTCTGCCAAGAAGGAAAGAAGGGTGATTGTCATAGGCAACTCCTTTTTTAGAGGAACAGAAGGCCCTATATGTCAGCCAGAACCTACCCATACAGAAGTGTGCTGTCTCCCTGGGGCCCAGATCTGGGATATTTCTAGGAAACTGCCTAGTCTGATTCACCCCTCTGATTATTATCATTTATTGATAATTCAGGCTGGCAGCAATGAGGTCACTGAGAGAAGTCTGAGGACTACCAAAAACAACTTCAGGGGACTGGGGTGGTTAGTGGAAGGAGTGGGTCATATTTTCCTCTATCCATTCAGTGGCAGGGGGGCATACTGAGTTGAGCAGGAAAACACTTCTCATAAATACATGGCTGAGAAGCTGGTGCAATTGCAAGAATTCATGTGTTTTTGACCATGGGTTGGTTTGAGCCTCACCTGATGGCTACTGATGGTTCTCACCTTTCTCAAACAGGGGAAATGGATCTTAGCCCAGGAGCTGTCAGGGCTTGTTGAGGGGGCTTTAAACTAGATATGAAGGGGGAAGGGGATAAAACCAGTCCTGTTAGAAATAAGCCTAAGGGAATGATGACAGACTGGGGAGTGAGGCAAAGGGCTCAGCTGAAGTGCATCTACACCAATACACGCTGCATAGGCAAGAAACAGGAGAAGCTGGAAGCCATTGTGTGGCAGACAAATTATGACTTAGTTGCCATCGTGGAAACATGGTGGGATCACTGCCACAGCTGGTGTGCTGCAATGAATGACTATATGCTCTTCAGAAGGGACAGGCAAAGAAGGAGGGCTAGTGATGTGACTCTCTATGTTAGAGAGTACTTCAGTGTTGTTGAGCTCAGTGCTGGGGATGATAAGGTTGAATCTCTATGGGTAAGGATCAGGGGGAGGGCCAGCAAGGCTGACATCCTGGTGGGAGTCTGTTATAGACTGCCTAACCAGAATAAAGAGATAGATGAGGCATTCTCTGAGCAGCTGGCGAGAGTTTGCATGATCTCCAGCCCTTGTTTTCATGGGGGGCTTCAACTTCCCTGATTTTTGCTGGAAATACAGCACAGAAGCAGCAGTCTAGCAGGTTCCTGGGGTGTGTGGAAGACAGAGCCTACCAGGAGAGGTGCCCTGCTTGACCTGCTGTTCACAAACAGAGGACTGGTGGGAGATGAGGAGGCTGGGAGCTATCTTGGACAGAGTGACCATGAAATGCTAGAGTTCTCAGTTCTTGGTGAAGTTAGGAGGGGGGGCAGCAAAACTGCTGCCTTGGACTTCCAGAGGTTGGATTTTTCAGGACTCTGGTAAGGAGGTCCCTTGTGTCCTGAAGGGTAAAATCATCCAGGAAGGCTGGTCGCTCCTCAGGAGGGAAGTCTTGAAGGTGCAAGAGCAGGCTATTCCACTGTGCCACAAGATGAGCCAGTGGGAAAGAAGACTGGTGTGGATGAACAGGGAGCTTTTCCTGAGCCTCCAGGAGAAAAAGAAAATCTACCTCCTGTGGAAGAAGGGACGGGCAACTTGGGGAGTGTACAAAGAAGTTGTTAGGATGTGCAGGGAGAAAACTAGGAAGGCAAAAGTGCAGCTTGAACTCAGCTTGGCCTCTGGGGTAAAAGAGAACAAGAAACTTTTTTACAAATAACAGTAACAAATTAACAGTAAGAGGAGGGCTAAGGAGAATCTCTGTCCTTTACTGGATGCATTGGGGAACATGACCACTGAGGATAAGGAAAAGGCTGTGGTTCTCAATGTCTTCTTTACATCTGTCTTTAAAAGTCAGACCAGTTATCCTCAATATACTCTGTCCCCTGACCTGGACATCTCAGATGGGGAGCAGAATAAACCCCATGCTATTCAGGTGGAAACAGTTAGAGACCTACTGCTCTGAACTGCCACAGGTCCATGGGGCCAGATGGGTTTCACCCAAGGGTGCTGAGGGAGCTGACAGAGGTGATTGCCACGCTGCCTTTCCACCATGGATCGGTGTTGCTGATAACCGGAGAGGTCCCAGAGGACTGGAGGCTTGCCAATGTGACTCCCATCTACAAGAAGGGCTGTAAGGAGGATCCGGGGAACTACAGGCCCGTCAGCCTGACTTTGATGCCAGGAAAGGTTATGGAGCAGATTATCTAGATGGAGATCACAGTGCATGTGCTGGACAACTGGACATCAGGCCCAGCCAGCATGGGTTCATGAAAGGCAGGTCCTGCTTGACCATCCTGATTTCCTTCTATGATCAAGAGACCTGCCTGGTAGATGAAGGAATCATAGAATCACAAGGTTGGAAAAGATCTACAAGATCATCTAATCCAACCATCCTCATATCACCATTACTACCACTAAGCTACTAAACCATCTCTTAGGACATCATCCAGATGCCTCTTGAACACCGCCAGGGACAGTGACTCCACCACCTCCCTGGTCAGGCCATTCCAGTGCCTGACCACGCTTTGAGTGAAAAATATTTTCCTTATGTCTCATCTAAATCTCTCCTGGAGCAACTTGTGGCCATAAAAGGGAAAGGCTGTTGAGGTAGTCTATGTAGATTTCAGCAAAGCTTTTGACACTGTCTCCCACAGTATTCTCCTGGAGAAGCAGGCAACTCATGGCTTAGACAGGTACACTCTTTGCTGGGTAAATAAATGGCTGGATGGCCATACCCAGAGAGTGGTGGTGAATGGAATTAAATCCAGCTGTTGACCAGCCATGAGTGGTGCTCCCCAGGGATCAGCATTGGTGCCTGTCCTGTTCAGTGTCCTTATTGATGACCTGAATGAGGGGATTGAGTGCACGCTCAGTATGTTTGCAGATGACACCAATCTGGGAGGAACTGTTGATCTTTCTGGGGGTAGGAAGTTCCTACAGAGGGATCTGGACAGGCTGGATAGCTGGGGTAAGGCCAGTGGGATGAAATTCAACAGGTCCTGTGCGTTGTTCCCAATACCCCCAGGCAACATTTCAGGCTTGGGGCAGAGTAGCTGGAAGACTGTGTGGAAGAAATGGACCTGGGGATGTTGGCTGACGTTTGGCTGAACATGAGCCAGCAATGTGCCCAGGTGGCCAAGAAGGCCAATGGCATTCTGGCTTACATCAGAAATAGCGTTGCCAGCAGAAGCAAGGAAGTCATCATCCCTCTGTACTCGGCACTGGTGAGGGTGCACCTTGAGTTTTGGGGCCCTCAATATAAGAAAGACATTGAGGCTCTGAAGCATGTTCAGAGAAGGTCAACAATACTGGTGAGAGGTCTGGAGCACAAGTCTTTGAGGAACAGCTGAGGGAGCTGGGATTGTTTAGTCTGGAGAAGAGGAGGCTCAGGGGAGAGCACATTGCACTCTACAGCTTACTGAAAGGAGGTTGTGGTGAGTTGGTGGTCGGCCTATTCATTCATATAACTAGTGATAGGACTAGAGGGAATGGCCTCAAGTTGTGCCAGGGAAGATTCAGGTTCTAAGTTAGGAAATTTCTCAGAAGAGTGGTCAGGCGCTGGAACGAGCTGCCCAGGGAGGTGGTGGAGTCACCATCCCTGAAGATGTGGAAGAAATGTTTAGATATTGTACTGAAGGACATAATTTAGTGGGAATTATTGGTGATAGGTGAGCAGTTGGACTGGATGATCTTAGAGGTCTTTTCCAAACTTGGTGATTCTGTGATTCTGTAAAATTTGAAGACAGCTCTCTGAACACCAGCATCTCCAACAGAAACCATGGAGCCTCCTAGAAATCCCCTGCATTCATTGCAGCATAGATTTGAGAAGGGAACAAGGTTCTCCCCGAAGGAAAAAGTTCTAGTTCTTCCATTAGAACCAAAAGGTGTGCTTCTTGGAACTGGTGGGAGCCTGTCATAGGACTTGTGGTCAGACCTGATCATAAGCATCAGAATTCTCTTCTCCTACTCCCCTCCTCTGTACTAGTCTTAACAATTTAATCCATAGCAGTTTGTCTTTAGGGGCTGTAATTGATCCATCTGTGATTTAGCTCATCAAATGCTCATTAAATAGCTTGTAGCCTTTCTTATTCATGAGGAGTAAGAATCAGAGATCTAAAATCACTTAATCTTAACTAGATTCATTTAGTATTCTGGGATTCAGGGAGGCTAGTAAACTTACACGAGTTATTATCTGAAGGTGAGCAGCCAAGTGAACACGAAGGATGATCCAAGTGCTGCTGATGTGCAAGTGCTCTCTGATCTTGGGTGTCAGGTGTGAGCAGGTGGAGAATTATTGTCGAAACCCCAGAAGAGATTTCTTGCTGTTCTGTGGAGGTGTCCCAGAATCCCCAGTCTGTATGTGATCAGATAATGCAGTTTGTGGTGGAGCTTCTGGAACTATATGTGCAAGGGAGGCACCATTTTATGCTAGCACTGTCAGCAGGATATGCAGAAGTATTTTGTGCCTTGTATATATAGTTTGGGCTTGACATTTGTTTTTCTTTTTTAAGCATCACTATTGTTCTTAGCTGCTGTCTGTACTCCAGCGGTGCCTGTAGTGATATGCATTTCTCACACCACCTGCATCACCATTCCCTCCCTCCGAGAAAATGCCTGTCACTATCCCTTAGCAAGGATATGCTGACAATTTGCGAAAGACAAGAATGGCCCTGGACTGCAGAAAGCAGTTTCCTTTCCCAGGTTATTTAATGAACACTTGAAACATTTCCAAAATGTAGGGAGGGAAAGTGGGATCTCTGTTTTGTTCCTTTCCAGGCTTGGCTCCGCATGTAGAGAATTCCATGAAGATGGATAATTTCCTGCATTTCACTGTGCAATCTTATGCCTTGCATCTTCAAACTCAGCATATGATGATCTCTTAAGTGACTGCAGCCACAGTGGGCTCTTAAATTCTCCATATTCTTTTAAGACACCTGTGCACACCTGTGCATGCAGTGCACAGAATCTATTAACTGTAGTCATGAATCATGTTAACCTTTGAGACCCCGTAGACAAAGCCCACTGTGAAGGATCTGAACCTGAATAGGGCACGTCACAGTTCAGATTAACTGAGTTCCCAGATATATGTTTTAGGGTTGTGAAGTCTTTGGGAAAAGACACCTTTTCAAGTTGCTCAAAATAACAGTATTTATAAACACTCAGTATTTGTGTTTATAATTGCACCTTGTTCTGTGTAAATATTAATAAGGTATTTTTCTTTCTTTGTAGTGTACAGAGGCCAAAAAGCATTGCTGGTACTTTGAAGGGTTATATCCTACCTATTATATGTAAGTAGTCATCACTTTCTTTTTTGTGTTTTCTAGTGCTAGATTCTTTCAGCTCTTAGAATGTTATTTTTTCATGGATTATACTTTTTCCATAACTTGTTTGAGACCTTCTCCCCGTCTAATTTAAAAATGAATGTGCAAGAAATTTTATTTCCCCACTTTCCCCATCTACTCTTATGTATTTCCCCTCCAGTTATTAAAAAAAGAAAAAAAGTATACAGACTCATTTCCCCATGCATTCAGATGATCTTTCCAGTTGAAAACAAAATGTTGGATATTAAACAGCTCTCTTTTCAGAATGATGAAAGGAAACATAAGTGGAGCTGTATGAGGACAGTTCTCTCTTTGTTTTGAACAAGGGAAGGTAATCAAGCAGCATACCAAGAGTATCTTTGTCCCTATGGTAATACTGTTGCTTAATTTAGGGATCTGAGATGATTTATTATCTGTGGCATAACTGTCATTTTGATGGGTGGCATCTATATTCACATCAGGTTTGGGTGTTAACCAAATGCCAATGAACTGTAGGTACGTGATTGAGGATCTTTCTAAATTGCAGTTTTTTGTTTTAAATTGCTCACAGCAACAATAAAGAGGTGGACGAAATGTATGAGTGGGCGGTTATTATTCTTGTGTATTTGGGGGCAGAAAGGAAATAAATGCACTAGACTTTGGGTTATGTAACTTTATAATTGCAAACATCTTTTAAACCAAAGTTAAAAAAAAATAAATAAATGGGGCGCGGAGTACATAGCAGCAACAGGTCATTGTTACCTGAGCAAACTCTTCCCCACTCACAGGTAGGAAATTACTGTAATCCTGATCTCCCCAGGAACCTTCCTCCTTTTTCTTCTCCACCTCCACTTCATCTGCCAGAAGCAGGAGAGAAACGCTAGAGACAAAAAACAGCCAGGAAGACAGACAAGAAATAAAGCTTCCTGAAAGACTGAACCACTGTGTGGTTTAATTATCTGTGATCCTGAATATTAACTGATGAGGAAGTGTTTTTGCTTGCAATTTACTGTCTATTTTTCATGTGACTGAAATGTTGAGAATGGCCCAAACTGTATATACAAGACATAAAATGTTTCTGCATAAATGGTTGGCTAGAACATATGAGTGAATTTAAATGAAATGATTTTCTTTGCATTCTAATAGCAGCAGGACTTTGGTTCCACCTACATTTTATTTTGTTGCGATGTGGGAAAGAAGCTGGGATGTTATGAATATCTCCCTGTAACCTGTCATTCAGGAGTGCATTATTCATCTTCGCCTTGGTGTTCTGCTTACATTGCTGCCCGCGTATTTTTGCAGTCAGTGTTTGTTTTCCTTGTTAATATAAAGCGGAAGCTGCTTGGATTTTGGTTGTTAGCTCAAACTCTTTATGCCACAAGTAAACAGACACTGACTCCTGTGAAAGCAAGGAGTATAACGGGGAGGCTCAGTCTCTGCAGTAGATCTGATGCATGCAAGGTTGCTTCTTAATTGGTTTCCATTTGATTACTAGTTTACTGTTTTTTTTTTTTTGTGCACTGAAATGGATTACCTTGCTGAAAAACAGTGTGTTTATTTTCTAGTCCATCAGAGAGGTTAACTGAAACTGCACACAGCTTTGAAGATGGGAAGGAAGAAAGTTGTGAATTAAACAGAGAACTGAGAAAGGGATTGTATATATATATATATATATATATATGTATGGTTGTTAGAAAGGATTGCATGATTTGAGAGATTTTATTTTGTTTTTTAGCATGGAGAGAAATCTGTTCTATATTGGCTATGTCAGGCCAGTCGAAAGAATGCAAACTGTAGTTATGTTTGTTGTGATAGTTACTGCATGTTGGGAAATTTTTTTTTTGCTCTGATAGGTTTGCTCAATTATCTTAATCCCAAAACAGACATCAAACAGAGAGGAATTTGCAAGCCTATGCTCAACTTGTCTGCATGGACAAGTTTGCAAGCCTCTTCTATCTCACTACGGCACCCTGTTTTCCAAGGTATTGCATAAAGGTGTGACACTGTCCTGTGCTGGACAGTGTAAGTAAATGGAGAAAGGAAGGGGAAAGTGGTGGGATGTGTATGCTCAGTGGTTATTGTGATGGTGATGAACATCTTATTAATGCCATTATTATTATTGTGATTATGAGTTTAAGTGAGGAAGAAGAAACTCTAAAGAAAGGTGGTAAGGATTTGGGGATGATAAAGCTCAGAGGGTAGATGAGGGTAAATTTGGAAGGAAGCAGGGAGAGGCTGTTTGAATGTGTATAAACCCTGTAGGATTAAAGGGGAAACTTGCACCAAAACTATAAGGAATCAATGCCTGGAGTTTCCTGATTTGTTACTTCTGCAATTTCATTTCTTGCTGGATAGGATCCCTTGCTGCTTCCTACCTGTGCTGTCTTTTCATGTCTGCATCGTGAAGGAAATACACAACGCCAATCTTAGTGTCCTAGGACAATGCCCCATTGCTTTGGCATTTGTTTTACCCTTGACTGAGTTAAGTCAACTCACTCATGCCACAGAAACTGAAATTTTATCAATGCTCATAAACATCTAAAGTGCTGGTGGGGCCAGTCTATTTTCAGTGGAGCACAGCAACAGTACAAGGGCAGCACAAATGTATGCACAAAAGTTCCATACGAGCATGAGAAAGAACTTGTTTACTTTGAGTGTGACAGAGCACTAGAACAAGCTGCCCGGACAGATTGTGGAGTTTCCTTCTCTGGAGATTCATAACACACCTGGACACTTACTTGTGTAACTTACTATAGGGAGCCTACTTTAGCGGGGGGTTTGAGCAAGATGTTCTCCAGAGGTGCTTTCTTACCCCAATGATTCTGTGATGTTTCTCTCATTTTCTAAACTTTTCTACGTTTTCTGTGTGAATCTGTTAGCTAAGATATTTCAGAGTGGAAACCGTCATGAAAACTTGCAAGGATTTTTAGAGACACATTGCTGTCTGGCTGTTGATAAAGTGAATTTCCAAGAGAATTCTTAATTTACTTCTCTAACCAAACCAACTGTTTGTCTGAGTCATGAGGTATTGTCACTTGGTTACTTTTGTTTTACTGTAGCAAAATATTTATTTCTAAGACCAGAAAAGTAAGTAAATATAAAATAAACTCAGAAAAACATTAGTCAAAAATCCACACCTGTGCTGAAAATATTAGATCATACTTCTACTTGTGTAGATGCACCGAAGGCAATTCAGAATTGAAGCTGTGTCATGGTTTTATGATTTTGATTATTGGTATTCCACACCATAACATCATGTAGTGCACTGGGAGTTAAAGAGTTAATGTTCCATGCACCTGTCTGGAAGGGAAGAACTACATTCCCCAGAACACTGTGTTCCCTTTACAAGGGAAGGTCACAAGACCTTCTTTTTTTTGGCTCTCTTCCCTTCTGCTCAACCCAACAGCACGCATCGCCTCAGCACTAGTGTAAGGCCTACAACTTTCAGATACTCTCTCATTATATTTGATTTATTAGCTCCAGTTCTAATTATATTGTATTATATGTGTTATCTTGCATTCCGATACCATGTTTAGTAAATTAGTTTGTTTCTCCTCAGATTGTTGCCGCTGTTTTGTTTTGGGGCCCATCTCTCTACCCTTATCCCCTTTCCCAGGGCCACAGATCCATGGATCCCTCCACCCCACTAGTCATGGAACTGGGCTTAACCAGCCTGTAAACCGTTGACAAGCTGTTTGGGCAGGCTTGTATGTGATTTTCCACAAGGATCATCATCTTGCCCTCACTTAAATAAACTAGGTTGGTCTTGCTCTAGACGGTTGGACTAGATGATCTTGAAGGTCATTTCCAACCTTGCGATTCTATGATTCTGTGTACTTGAAATGCTGATAGTTGGCAGTGAATGCAGTGAAGATACTTCTCCTGACGCAACAATTAATGACGTAGAGCATAGCATAATGAATGCATTAGACTGCGGAACCTCCTTCTCTTTTAACAGATGCCAGCAGTATTTAAGATACACTAATTGGCTTTTTCACTTCTGAATCAGGAATGAGTAGTAGAAGGAAGGCTGCCTTACATTTTACTGATGGGTAGTTTCATTGTAATGATTGTGAATGTACACAAATGTACCCTGTGTATTGCAGGGTGAAGTATGTTCCAGATAGGACTGACTGTTCCCATAGATCTTTATGGTTTATTTTCCTTCCTGTTGTTAGCTACCTTTGCATCTGAGCATTTAACAAAGTGGTAAATTCCAGATGCTAGGTCCTGCATTCCTCTAAACCTTTCCAGACTTGGTGGCATTTTAATAAAGCAGCACAAATGTTTCTGAGTGTAAGCACGTGTCCAGAGAATGGAACTACCGTGGGTAATATTTCTGGGCCAGTGACGTAGTCGCATACAGTAAGGGGTTTGGGTAACTTAGAGGAGAAAAGAATTTCGGTATTATCCAGCATAGTTTTAAGATTATTTCAAATCATCCTGTTGAATAATGGTGTGTTGAAGTGCTTAATGATGTGATATACTATGGGAATAGTCAGGAAAAGAGGGAAAGGTACTCAGGATATCTCCAGTCCAACCTCCTGCTCAAAACAGGTCAGACTGGGTTACTCAGGGCTTTATCCAGCTGGGTCTTGGAAAAATTCCAAGGGAAGAGATGGCACAACCTCTCTGGACAGTATACTCTGTTGCCTGACCGTCCTCGTGGTAGATACATTTTTTTGCTGCATATCAAGTCAGAACCTCCTTTGTTTCAGTTTAAATCCATTATCTGTTGTCCCACACTGCACCACCAGGAAGAGCCTGACTCCATCTTCTCAGTAACTTCCTGTGTCCTGACAGCTTGCTCTTAGGTCCCTTTGAAGCCATTTTTTTCCTAGATTGAACGAGCTCAAGTTCCTCAGCCTCCTCACATAGCAGGTGAGGCCTCTGAGCCTCTTTGTGGCCCTCTGCTACGCTTACTGCAGTTGATCAATGTCATTCTTTTTACTAGGGCTGCAAAGTCAAATATATTATTTTAGATACGGTCCAGCAAGTGCTTGGTGAAAGATGATAATTACTTTGCTTGATTAACTCACTAGGCTTTGGTTGGCCTTTATTTCTGCCATGGCACGCTCCTGGCTTGTGTTCAGCTTGCTATTTAACATGACCTCAAGGGCCTTTCCAGCAGAGCTGCTCTGTGCAAGATGTTTGTCCTTCCCACAGGCAAAGCTTTTGCATTTGTCTTTGTTCTTTTTTATGAGGTTCCTCTCAGGCTGTTGAGCTCACTAGCTGATCATCCCCAAGTTTAGTATTATCTTGTGAACTTGGTGAGTGTACCTTAATTCCACTGACATGCTTGTCAACAGGATGACTTCAGATCTCTGCAGCACTACCAGTGGTTTTTCATTCTCTCTGGGGAGAATGTGACCTATAAACCACTGTCCTTTGAGTCCTGCTGTCCTACTAGTTGTTCAGGGTTTTTTTAAACCCATCCAGCTCTCTGGCTTGTCCTCAGTCTGAACAGGAGTGATTTACCCTTAGTAAATTCATGCCATCTGTTCTCAGTACCTTTCTTCTCCGTCATATGCCCATAAATGTGTCTCAGGAGAACTTGGTCTTTGATTTTTTAAAATTATTGTTATTTTGCCAGCAGCTGATATAAGAATGATTGGCTTATGGATCTCCAGATTATCCTTTTGGCCTTGTTTAAAGATGGGCAAAAATGTGCATTTTTCCAGTGTCTGGAGATCTCCCCCAGAGAAGTCTCTGACTTTTTGGAGATGCTAAAAAGTATTATGACATTGGCCAGCTCTCTCTGTCTGTATCTTTGAGTGAAGCTTCTCTAGTCCTATGGACTTGTATGTTTATGTAAGTAACCTGTGACATGATCCTCATCAGCTTCTGGTAATTCATCACCTCCAACACTACCTGTAACCACAGAGGCTTAGGAGCTGTTGCTGATGAGCAGTGAGTTGAAAAACGCATTAAATACTTCAGCCTTATCTGCTTCTGCTAAATCACTAAGCAAGTGACTTTAGCTAAGTCACTAAATCACTCAGCAAGAACAGAGGGTCTGTGTTTCCTTTCAGCTTTTTCTTCCAGTGCTCGTGTAGGCATGGAAGCTCTTCTTGCTGCACTTTGGTGCCCCTTGCAGTTATCAGTTGTAGGGGACCTTCGGCTTTCCTAAAGCCATCACTATTTGTGCATGTGATGTTTTCTAAACTCTTCCTTTGTAGCCTGTTTCTTTTGTAGCCTTTATTCCACCTCCTGAGCACTGAGTCTTTACACTGGAGCTTAGTCTTGGGTTCCCTGTGTGTGTATGTTTTGGAAGATTACTGGTGGACTTCTACATGAAAGATCTTCAAAAAGAAACATGGAACCTTTATTTGGAAGAAAATGCTACCAGTGATGGGAAGGACAGAAGCAGCATAGAGGAGTGTTGGCTTGTAACCTCTTCTAGTTCCTACCTGACACAGGACCTGAATTAATGCTAAAAACATGGGCAGACAGAGGTGCAGTATTTTTAAGTTTAAAAATTTCTGCCATAGAAAATAGCTTACTGCATACAACAGACAGCTGGAAATGTACACATTTATATTAAATACTGTTTAATTTTCCTTTTGGAAGTAGTATAAGAACTTTAATATAAATCTAAAAAAAAAAATAAATGTTTTGAACATGAAGAATAGGGAGGTGATTGTCCCCCTCTACTCGGCTCTTGTGAGGCCCCATCTGCAGCACTGCATCCAGGCCTGGGGCCCCTGGTACAGGAAGGACGTGGAGCTTTTGGAGCGGGTCCAGAGGAGGGCACTAAGATGATCAGAGGGCTGGAGCACCTCTCCTGTGGGGAAAGGTTGAGGGAA
>JAOWBP010002978.1:45532289-45546941 GCA_028571105.1 Tragopan temminckii
CTCCCTGGGCAGCCTGTTCCAGTGCTCCATCACCCTCACCGTAAAGAAGTTCTTGCGCACATTTGTGTGGAACTTCCAATGCTGCAATTTCCAGCCGTTTCCCCTTGTCCTGTCACCATTTAGCTGGCAACAGCTGCCATAAGATGAAGGAAAATGTTTTTAGATTATCTTCAGGTTTGTACCTAGAGCCTATTAAATAAGGAGGGGGGGGGAAGCAGCAGCAGTTGCTCTCAGTAGCAGAGGGCCATGAATTTGGCTATTTTATTTTAAAATAGAAATACTGCCCCTTGCTTGCAGAACACTTAGTTTAATTCTGTTAAGTCCTTGCTAAGGGAAAATGTCAAGCTTTCTTAAAGCTGGAAAACCAATGTCAGCAAGACAGAGATTTCATATATTTGTTCTTAAAAACCACCCAGTCCTAAATACAGTTTCAGCTGCAAACTGTCCAACAGGACCTGACCAAAGGGGAAAGCTCAGGAACTGAGTAAAGAAAAAAAAAAAAAAAAGTGAAGGTTAAGAAGAGATCTGCCCATACTTTGGCCCTTGTTTCATCCTGCAGGACTCTGAAATTGGAGGCAGCTCAGCAATCTGAGCAGGGAACAGCTCCCAGTGACCACTGTGGAAGGGAAGGAAATCATACAACACACAAAAGAACTGCACACAGATTACCACCACATAACTTGATCTTTACTAATAAAGCCAAAGAACAACACATCAGCATTTTTTCCTCTTTTTCTGCCCAAAGAACATCTCCATTTTTAACACTACGGCTTTTTGCAACAGATGGACTACTACACATGGACGAAGCAAAACAGGGAATATTTAGCCATTTTCCACATTTTAGTTTGATGAGATTTCTGAAAATGGTGTCTTGTTAAAATGCATTTTTTCCACCCCTTCCCACAATACACTTTGTAACAGCTGCCTGGATACCACAAGGTGTAACAAACAGAAAGGAGGAGCTGCAGTGAGAGCCATGTGAAGAAGACAAAGCACAGGCACTCGCAGACCTCCTTCTGTGATACATGACATTTCCAGTCCTGTTCAATTCCAAGATAATTCTGCGGAGAACCTGGTGCTGGGCCTCACCTCACAGCAGAGCAGCTGCAGTGCAGGAGCACACAGAGGACATGCTAACTCTATTGACTGTGGCAATCATGCACCTCTGATCTCTACTCACTGTTAAGCAGTTCTACATGTCTGTGCACCTGCATTTTTTAAACCAGGCAGTGATTTTAATTCTCCCTGGGTTCCAGCCAGCCAACATCATCATATTCCACAGGTGCCATCCCAAGCACAGCAGCCAAGAAAGCTCCCAACAAACAAATGAAAGCCTTTCCCTGTCGCCCCCAGCTTGTTGATCATGAAAGACAGGCCTGGATCTGCCAGGAAGGTGGGTGGCTTCTGTGCTGCATTTGCAGGAGCTCCTGCAGACCTGGCAGAGGAATGCATCCCACCCAGTTAACCCACCTCATGCACTTTACAGCTGTAGAGGAGACGAAGCAGAAAGAAGGGGTGGGAATGGATATGAAACAGAGGATCAGGGTGGTGTTTTTTTTTTTTTTTTTTTTTTTTTTTTTTTACCTCCAGGTCTTCTTTTGTTAGGCTTTCTGTCAGACTTCACTGTGAGCTAGCTTCCTCCCTGGATTACAGGCAGTAAACCACACAGTGACAGAAGAAATACAGAGTTAGGCCTCAGCATGCATGCTGCAGCAAAGCATTTCACTTGAGCCGGTACATTCTGCACATTGCCTCCTGTGATCAGCTCCCTGTTCCTCACTGATCCTACTGCTTTCCGCCTCTTTGATCAGGGTCACTTCACCACAGCTGTTTGCCATGCAGTACCCTCCTTCCTGCTGCCTTTCAGAATCTTCCCTCTTGTCTGCACACACAGATGCATCTGGGCCCAGTGCTTCCAGCAGATCTACTCTTAGAGGAGTGTAAAAGTCTCTCTCACTGCTCCCAATCTTAACTGACAAATCAGCAAACATTAAGCTCTCTCAGCACTGGCACTGCTGCTATTACCTAGCAGAACTAAATCCAGAAAACATTAGCACCCCAACGGATTTGTCAACAGACAGGTCAATGTTCAGGGAAGTCACCTGCTACCTGTTTTATGCACGTACAGACATGGATTTCCAAGCCTGACCACAAACACAAGGATTCAGCAAGTGCCCATGGTCGCAGATATCCCAATGCGCACCTGAAAGGTCAGAGTCTCAGCCATCTGTCACACTTTCACCTGATGTAAGGTACCAATTAAAATAAACACCTGAGATGACAGAACACAGCAAGGCCTGTAAGGAAGGTGAGGATGACAACAGAACTTGGACAAGTGAGAGAATGCCACTCTTACCCTTCTCAAATAGTATGCATACTTGTTTATCTGGAAAACATGTATATGTTGTAAGTGTACGTACTTAAGAGTATGTTCCACTTCTCCCAAAGAGCTCTATATGAGCGCATGGAGGCAGAACTCACTAACACTTTGACAGATGAGAGAAGACTCAATACTCCACAACTCCACTGCACAGCAGGGGGAAGCAAAGCACTAACAACCCAGTCAAAAACTAAGGGGAAAAGGCTTTTTCTGTCTTGATTTTAAGACAAAATGAACTTCAATTACAGCTTTTAGCAATGGCGTACATATTGCTTATTGATCTTCTGCAGCCTCCACAAGCAGCTGGTTTTTATCGCTCCTGCCATACAGCATGGGACAAATGCAATGGGGTCAGGAGAGGGAGAGACGGGCCTGGAACAATCCACCTTCTTGATTCAGAAATAAGTCATCCTGATTTACCAGCATGAGATACAGTGCTGACTTCACCCTTATCTGTACGCTATGTGCTGCTGAAGAGAAATTTATTACAAATCCATGAACCACACTGGAAAAACATAGTTACACTGTCCCTTCTCTCTTTGTTGAAAGCAGAAGGAGGTTAGTTCAGGTGACTCTGCCTGATGTTTGGTAAGCTCCTAACATGCAGAGGTGGGGATGAGCATCTCCCCCTAGCATACAAACCAGGTGCAGGCAGCCTCTCGCTCGCTCGCTCTCGCTCTCTCTCAAGAAAAAAAAAAAGGCTCCTAAAACAGCAGCAAAAGAAAAGTCAGGCCACAGACCACATCCAACCTGATACATTCCTGAAAACTGAGAAGGCCTCATACCACTTCATCAAGCAAGGCTGATCTCCATCACCTCAGCTTGTAGGGACTGTGGAGGAGAAAAATGTAGAAAGTAATGAAAAGAAAGCATGTTTTCCATCTCTTTTTGAAGTTGTCAGCTCACTAGTGAAGCTGAGTACTCTCTTACAGTGAACTCTCTGGCATAAAGTGGAGCTTTCAGGCTAACCACACTGCAGAAAGCAACACTGTTGTTACAGGTCATGCATGAAGGTATAGGACGGAGCTTCACACAGAGAACAGCTCTTTGCTAACAACAAAAGACTCGAATCAACAGACAACACCAATAAACATGCAGGTCATGTTGAAGACCTGAAGAAGACAAATACAATGAAAGAGAGAAAGTTCAAAAGTTGACTTCTCTCGTTCTGCATGTGAAGGTGTCACTTTAACAGAACTTAAATGTAGCTTCTCTCAATTCATGCTCTAAGGACTTCATGTCCCTTGGGGCAGGACAAGTGAGAAACGGTTTATCCATCAATCAGCTTAGGGTTATGTTGGTTCTGTATCTGAGGCACTAAACAGTCTCGTCTCTTTTGGCATGTGTTTACTTTCCAAAGAACCCTTTAGCTGTCCTGTTCCATTTTGTCTTCACTCCTCTGAGGTCCAAGTTCAAACGCTGGAAACCGGGAAGTCTCTGGTACTGAAATATCTGAGAGGAAGTGAATAGCTCCAGCCATACCTAAAAAGTAAGGAGACAGATTTTTTGCATCTTGGACATTAAAATATCACTGTTGACAGCAAAGGCAATCTAGCACCTTGCTAAGTCTTTTTTGAGTAAACGTACAGCTTCTAGAAAGGCAAGTTTATCTGTATTTGCCTAGGAAACTAAGCTTCGCTTGAAACGATCAAAGGCAAAAACAGGCTTATCTCTGCTACTGTCTTTTTAGCAGCACAATCTCAATGCTACTTCAATTAAGAAAAAGTAAATCCCAGTTTGGACCACCTCTCACATTTTGAGCAACTCTCATTCGTCACTTCATGGGTCAGAAAGCAAAGGTGCGATTTTATTACTCCTGTGATATACTCCTTCATTCTTTATTCGTAAAGGGGGCAGCCAGAAGCACTAATACTGCCATCATCTCATAAAATTCATAAGGAGACAGCTATAGGGCCACTGTTGTTACAGAAGAACGGCACACAGATACAATCTCACTTTTACGATCAAGCAAAATTCCGACTGTATCAGCAACTAAGCACACACAAACACAGCATTTTTTCTTAGATACAGGCATTTGACAGAAATGAGTAGAACGATTCCATAAGAGCCACACGCACCTTCCCATGGAAGCCTTCATGTATACACATATATGCTGAAATGGACAACTTCAAGCATAGTTTTAAGAAACAAAAAAATAAGTATTATTTTTTTCCTCAAATTTGACATATGGAGGTCTTTAAAAAAAAAATCACATTAAAAAAAATGAAATAAAATGTTAACACTGAAGCAGAAATCATCCTGACTACTGTTGGCATTACTCCACATCAAGTTTCAAAGCTCTTCTACTACATACTGTCTGTCTGCTTCTTCCTTCTACAAATGCCTACAAGGGATCTCTCAGGGATAAGAATGCCTGTACTTTTTTCCCCATAAACGTCAGCACAATAACTCTGTATTTGTAAGAGATGCATACAACTACTGCTCTCTTGTGTTTATGCCTTGGGTTGGTTTACTTGTAAAATAAACCTGCTTTGTGTGCTGTAATTTCATTACTTGTGATAGGTGGCACATTAGGCTCACTGCTCTCAGAATAGCAGCACTGTTTTATATCCTACTTTATCTGTGATTTCTTGCTACTGTGTTTTAAAGCTTAATGAAGAGATACGGTGTAGAAAAAAAGTTACAAATAAAGAAAACATATAAAGCTCTAGGAAAATATTTTTCCCAAGCATGTCCCAAAACTGCAAGGTAGCCCTTCTGTATAATACAATACTATCTGCAATACAATCACTTTACCTTCAAAAAGAGAATAAGGGCGGTCAGGAATACGGCATCCATGTGCACCATATTCCAAACACCATTCAGCAAACTGTGGGAAACATAAAATATATTTATTGATTAATTTTAAATTTAAGATTGTTAAATGCAAGTTTGAAGATCTGCATGGGAAGACATTTTAACGGGTACTAAATGTAAAATAGTCTAAGCAGAGACACAACACAGGAATTAATGTCCAAGACTAATTAATCCCACTTCATTCGTGACAAGGATGCAATTATTCCTTAACTTAATTAATAATTAACTTTAATTATTCTTTACATATTTCCACAGCATGAGTTTAACTTTGCAACAACATAATTAGGTGGGCTGTACTTAATCCCAGTTTTTAAATCAACTGTGCAACACACCAATGAAGAAATACTGTAAGAACAGATATGAACAGTTTCTAAGACAGAAATTTTCTAATATAACATCAGTTCTTATCTGTCTCAGTGCTTAACTCATTCAGTTGCTAAGGACTTAAAGAGTTGTTAACTGCATTTTTGTTTTCTTCCACTTTCAGTCACTGACTCAGAATATTAAATATCCAACTGCCATTACTTAGCTTTATTTATTTTCTCTCCCCACGTCTTAGGAAAAAATCATTACAAGTACAGTCAATTTTGGTCATCAATATTTTGTTGTAGAAAATGGAATACCTCTTAAAAACAAGTTAACAGTATCTTTCTTGTGTTTGATCAATATTGCTGGAGTAGCTACACTAGACATACACTACTTAAAAACCACATCTGGATCAATTTAACAGCAACAATCCAATACTCCTTTGAAATGCTTATGGCTGCTCAGAGCACGCACAGGGCATACATGTTCCCCTGGCATTTCTGAACTTGGAAGCAAACCACTGCTTAGCCAAAATACAGTGATAAGAGATTTCTGCAAAGAAGCGAGAGAATTCTCCTTGCTTCCCCATGACTTCTGCTGTAGCAAGCAGCCTGTCCTACTCACTAGAGAGTGCCCAGGCTCTAGAGTTGAAGCTATGTGGCATGTGAACGGGCTCCCAGACCCATCAAATTGTTAAACAGAAAGAATAAAGTGTAGTATTTCACTCCTCCCCAGCACCACACTCCCACCCACACTGTTCTCTTTGGATGGATTCCTTCACTTGCTACAAGTGTGTGTGTGCATGTGAGAACGTCTTGAGAAAATCCAGCAATAAACCCACAAACATTGTAGTCCATGCTGTTATTAAGAAATGATTAACGAGTTTTGGGCCTGTCACAGGTATAGATATTCAAGCTACAGTTCAATTCTCTGTGCAATCTTCTATGCAGGGACAGAACACATTTATGGCATGTTTCTAAATTGCAATCAATTCTTGCAATATCCATATCTTACTGTGTATAACCCCTTGCTATTATTTCCAGTCTAGGAACTTCAAAAGAAATAAAGAAAACGCACTCCTAGGCACAATCTGTTTAGAAACTCCTAGCTTCAGTACAACTCACAGATCCTGTAAGCCATATTAATGTCTCTGTTAAACCAAGGAAAAATAAATCTCTTCTAGCAGGAAGACATCTGCCATTACTTAACACGCAAGCTGAAAAAACCTGTCATCAAGAAAGCCATTCAGACCTTGGAAGTTCTGTCCTGAATCTAAAAAAAATACAACAAACAAAACAAACAAAACAAAAATCCAGAGCCCCAACAAAACAAAGCATCATAGAATCATACAATGGCTTGGGTTGGAAGAAACCTCAAGGATCATCAAGTTCCAAGCTTCCTGCCACTGGCAAGGCTGCCAATCACTAGATCAAAAATACCAGAAGGCTGTAACGAGGTCACCCTGCAGCCCTCTCTTCTTCAGATTGAAGAAGCTCAGCTCCTTTAGCCTGTCTTCATAGGAGAGGTGCTCTATCCCTCTCATCTTCTTTGTGGCCCTCTTCAAGACCACCTTCCAAAAACTTGACATCTTTCCAGTGCTGGGGACTCTAGACCTGGATGCAATACTCAGATGGGCCCTCATGAGGGCAGAGCAGAGAGCAACAACCTCCCACCCTGCAGACCAAGATACAGTTGGCTTTCCAGCCCACAAGGGCACACTGCTGTGAAGTTTTTCATCTACCAGGACCCTTAAGTCCTTATTGACAGGGTACTCTCAAAGATTTATTCTCCCAGTCTATATACATATCTGGGATTACCCTGACCCAAGTGCAAAACCTTGCACTTTGCTTTATTGAACCTTACTAGGTTCACACAGGCCCATCTTTCGAGTTTATCCAGATCCCTCTGTATGGCATCCCTTCCGTCTGCCATATCCACTGCACCACTCAGCTTGGTATCATCTGCAAAGTTGCCGAGGGTGTACTCAATCCTATCATCTATGTCATTACTAAAGGTGTTAAATAGTACTGGTCTCACAACAGACCCCTGGAGGACAATGCTCATCACCAGCCTTGACCTGGACACAGAGCCACTGACCACAGCCCTCTGGCTGCGACCTTTCCACCAATTCCTTACCCACCAAATAGTCCACCCTTCTAATCTATCTCTCTCCAATCTAGAGATAAGAATGTGGTGGAAACAATGTCAAAGGCCTTGCTGGAGTCAGGTAGATGACATCATTTGCCTTCCCTTTGTCCACCAATGCCACCACTCCATCACAGGCGGCCACCAAACTGGTTAGGCATGACATTCCCTTGGGGAAGCTGGTTGTCTCAGATCACCCACTTGTCCCTCATGTGTTTTAACATGTCTTCCAGGAGTACCTGTTCCATGATCTTCTCAGGCACAGAGGTGAGGCTTATCAGCCTGTAGTTCCCTGGGTCCTCCTTCCTCCCTTTCTTAAAAGTGGGAGGGACGTTTCCCTTTCTCCAGTCACTGGGGACTTAGCCTGACAGCCAGGACTTTACAAATATGATGGAGAGAGGCTTGGCAACCACATCAGCCAGCTCCTTTAGGTCCTGAGATGCATGTTAGATAGCCCCAGAGACTTGTAAACATTCAGTCTCATGAGGACTTGCTCTGCCCTCACAGTGGAGGGGGAGTTTGCTATTTCAGTTCCCACCTAAAGGTTCAGGGATGCAAGCTTCAGGAACGTGAGATATATAAGAATGCTGACTGTCAGTGAAGACTGAGGTGAAGAACTCATTGAGTACTTCATACTTCTCCATATCCACTGTAGCCAGTTCTCCTTTCCCATTTACCAGAGGAAGTACAATCTCTTTGGCCTGACTCTTCTCACTAATGCACCTAAAGAACCCCTACTTGTTCTTTTTAAACATCCCTCACCAAGTTCAGTTCCATCTGTGCCTTGGTCTTCCTAGTCTCATCTCTGCACATCTGGATAGCATCCCTGTATTCTACCCAGGTTTGACCAGCTGCTCCTTGCCAAGCCATGCTGGTTTTCAGCCTCCTCTGCCTGCTTTCTTATTCTAAGAGATAGAGGGCTCTTGTGCTCTGAGAAAGGCACCCTTAAAAACAAGCCAGCTTTGCTCCAGTCCTTTGTCTCTAAGGACAGCTTCCTAGAAGACCTTGTTCAACAATTCCTTAAACAGCCTCAAGACTACTCTCCCAAAGTTCAGGGTCCTGACTTCACTCTTTGATAGACTCACATTCCTCAAGATCATGTCCAGGCTGTCTTCGATCTTAACCTCTTTAATGACCTCTTTTGCTTTGGTGTGTACAGGTCCAGTAATACTTCACTTCTGGTTGCTTTGTCCAGTACCTGAATCATAAAGTTGATGTCGATGGACTCCAGGAGTCTACTGGATCGCCTGCAGCTTGCTGTGCTGTTTTCCCAGAAGATAACTGAGTGGTTGAAATCTCCCATCGAGATGAGAGCCTGTGAACGCAACACTTCTTGCAGTTGAAGCAAGGAGGCCTCATCAACAATCTCCTTCTGACCAGACAACCTGTAGTAAATCCCAACTATTAGCTGTCCTTTACTGCTCTCATCCCTAGGTGTTAACCCACAGGCCCTCAACCTGTTCCTGTTTTCAGAGGGAGCTCCTGACAGTCTATCCACTTTCTAACATATACATCAAATCCCCCACTCCTACCTTGTCTATCCCTTCTAAAAAACTTATAGCCCTCAAAAGTGGTATTCCAATTACGTGAATCATCCTACCATGTTACTGCAGTAGCAGTAAGATCTCAGTTTTCTAAGTGCACCATGGTTTCCAGCTCTTCCTGCTTATTTCCCTTGCTGCATGCACCAGTACAGAGGCACTTTGCCTGGCCTTTCAGGTGCATTACCTTCCTAGAGAAACTCTCCCACAAACCTCTGGGACAAATCTGAGATTTTCCCCCACTGCTTCCTAAACTGACAGTGTTCCCTGGCTCTCTCGCTCAGCAGTACACCGGTGATGACAGTATGCTGTGGTGATGAGATCAGACAGCTTGCTGCCTAGTATATTCTCGCCCCTGAAGCACCACAATCCCCCCAAAAATCCAAAAATCCAGCACACCATGGTTTAATTACAAGCATGGGGCTTGGATGCTCTCTGGAGCCCAGGATGCCCTTTCTTCTCACAGGCAGGCTAGTTAGAAGCAGTACAGCATCCTGGGAGCCCTTCTGACAATGAAGTTGTGCAGATGAAAGTGGGGTCCAAATCTCTGTGAGCAATTACCTTTCAATCTCTTCATTTGTGATATGCTGTTGTATATCAGCTTTTGATGGGTAAACAGGGACTTCTTCCCCCAGATCTCATGTTTTTGTGTAAACAAATAGCCCTCGGAGGGGAGCTATCTAGTCCTCTCAGTTGTATGCTTTTAGGTACCAACACAGCTACGTGTTTGCTTCCCTGCATGCTCTGTCTCAAAAATAAGACTTCAAGAATGTCCAAGACAAATAAACTCCTATGCCCATTTCAAGATTTCTCATGCAGGGAGAAGAGCCTTATAGGGCCTGACTGAATACCACAGCATCTACAGCAGAATGTCTGCAAATACACTGCCAGGCTCGACTACAGTGGACACCTACAGCAAATAAATAGACTTTGGTTCATTGCCACATCTTTATTCTCAAAGGGATTTCAAGTATGTAATCTCAGAATCACAAATAAGGATAATCAAGCTCCAACCTCCCTGCCGCAGGCAGGGCCACCAACCTCCATATCTAATACTAGACCAGGCTGCCCAGGGCCCCTTCCAACCTGGCCTTGAAGACCTTCAGGGTGTTCAGAGAGGTCCACAACCTCTCTAGGCAGCCTGTTCCAGCACCTCACCACACTCGTAGTAAAGAACTTCCCCCCGACATCCAACCTAAACCTTCCCTCCTTCAACTTAAAATCATTTCCCCTTGTCCTGCTTTTATCTACCCTCTCAAAGAGTTGACTCCCCTCCTGTTTATAGACTCCCTTTAGGCACTGGAAGGCTGCAATGAGGTCACCCCGCAGCCTTCTCTTCTCCAGGCAGAACAAGCCCAGCTCCCTCAGCCTGTCAAAGCAGGCACTCAAAGTAGGCACATCTTTTTGCAGCTAGGATGCAAAGTTTGCTAATCTCCCCAGACTAGCTTCGGCAGAGCTCCCGAGCAACATTTTTGTCCACTTCTTTTTCTTACAGATGGGGGTCAGTGTGTTGATGCCTGGGAGCTGGGCTTCCTGGACAGGCACCACACAGTGACAGTGTGCTTTCCTGGTCTCCCTGGTGCTTGATGTCACCAAGTCTGTCTACAGCCTCGCTGCAGGTGTGTGCACGTCAGATGTTCTTCCAAGGAAAACTGGCACAAAATACAAAAATACCATATATAGCATATGAAAATAGGGAGGGGGGGAAAGGGAGAACAGAGAGAAGAGTATATTTTTTCTACCCAGATTTTCACTCATTCTGGATTTAATTTTCTGTTGCATTTCAAAAGAATTTCCCATTGTTTTTGTATTTCACTCTATTTCCAGATGTTCTTCTTGACAATTTTTAATGGTTTTTTTTTTTCCTTTATTTCGAATCTCCTTCTTTGGCTCTGAAATGAGTATGCGTGTTTTGCTCTAGTTCTGTACAGAAGAACTACAGGGTTCCCCTGGTCAAGAAATGCAGAGCAACAGAAATTGGCAGCACTGCACAGAGCTTCCTGAAAACATACAGCAGTGGACGATGACAGGGAGACACTGACAGCTGTGCTGAAAGCCATGCATGCTCAGTAGTGTAGCTCACTCTTCAGCAGTGGACGAGTCTACAAATAATGTCACATATTTACCATGGCAGTGTTAGGGGTTTATTGTATTTTCTAGGATGCATACAGGTGACCTCATGGCTGGTACATAGGTTAATACAAGATGACACAAATATCAACTTTTTAAAGCTCTGCTGGTGGTGGACAGGCTGACAGTAGAAATGAAAGCAGTAGCTTTCAATGTGGCTCATCTATAAGAGCCCAAGATGCAACTCATCAAATCTCTCATTGTACTACCTTTAAACAAACCTCAATTACATAGCTATATATGCAATATGAAATTCAGTATCAGTAAATTAGGTAGAAAACAAAACAAAAAGCTCTTCTGCGATCAAGAAATAGGGGCAAAGAAAACTTTCTTGAGAATTGCTAGCATAACCAGAGCTGATAGCAGAACCTAGATTGGCAGAAAAATTCTGAGCATCTTTCTCTACAATTTGTATTAATGAAAAAAAAAAATCTAAATGAGCAGTTTAATAATTGCAATTCAGAGCTCTGAAAGCCCCAGACACTAGTCTGAAAACAAATAATTACAAAAGACTACAAACAGCATTGCTTGAAGAGCTGAGGATGACAGTAGATCTCTCAATGGAATAATTAGCACCACATAACATTCATCTCTTATTGTTCAGGCAGGCTAATTTTCAGACATTTACACCACAGCAAAGTAAACTTAGGTTTTTCTTTCAGTCTACATATTAAGACATAAGTGTCCACATAAGCAGAGTTGAAGATGTCTAGTAAAGGCATTAGTTAAGAGGAAGATGTGATGCTATGCTCTTGTCCCTCCGAGTTAGCTTCAGAGGTAGCAGTCAACAGCTGAGTCTGACCACTCTATTTACTCTACCACATAGAAATGAAAGGAAAATTACATGAAACGAAATGCAGGAAAGGGAACAGTAATTTTGCTGAGATGCAGAAAGCTCACCTTGCAAGCTCGGTAGAGGTACTTTTTGTCCTGAGTTAGGTTATAGAGAGACAAGAAAGAGTAGCCATTGCCAGCAGTACCATGGCAGATCCCATAGCCTTTTCTCAATAAACCTCTTTGCCAGATGACATCGCTACACTCCATAGCATCTTTCAAGTATTTGTCCTCTTTAAAAGTCTGTGGAACAAAAACAAACACATAAATAGCAGTATTAACAAAAACAAAAGGATGATGGATCTGGAAAATGCTTTGCTATAGGGGTGGAGTTTTCCATATACAGTTTATTTTGAATTTTAAGACTCTATCCATCACAGACTCGCCTTTCTTCTAAGCTGCTTCTTTTTTCCCTGCATGGAAAAAGGAAAGTTTTAAAGTTTTTGTATCTGAAATGAGGATCCCAAAGAAAAAAACCTCGAGTTCATGGCCCTTGGTTCCACAGGCTGTAATCAATTTGAAGGGTACATGATCCTCTTATACTTCCACCCCAAGTCCCAAATCACTGTATTATTTGATTTGAAACAGAGAAACATAATTCTTGTCTCCAAGAAATGCAACAATACTGGCCATCGAATTTGGTCCTAAAAAGTTAGGTTCTCATCCTTCTGAGTAATTCTTGCTGGTTATTCACTGCCTACTTTCAACTCCATGCCAAAAAATGCAAGAGAAAAGTATCTCTTTGCAAAGAACAGGGCTCTCTTCTCTATCTCAAGTAGAAGTAGGAACACTCCATTACCTTTATTAGTATTTGCATTGGAAGTAATCAGAGGCAACAGCCAATTTGGGCAAAGGATCAGATTTACAAAATATACTGAAGTGCATTTTGAGCACAACTGAAGCAAATTTTGAGCCCACCAAGGGAGCAGAAAAAGAAACACCAAGTAGCTTAGCTGAACAGCACCACAGACTTCCATCTAAATAACACTCTGTTCGCCTGTGTCTGAGTCACACAATAGGTTAACAAGACAAAGAAAGAAGAATAACTTATGCACTACTGTAGATGTTTTTTTGCAGATGGCATCCTCTGCAAAGATGCTATTTATTAAGGTAAGAATCTTGAATGTTAAGTGTTTCTAGTAAATCCATAATCTTGATAAAGAAGGTCTCCCTTTCTGATCAGGGTCTGTCAGCTACTCAGTAGTAACATTTCAAATGAAGGTCTGGCAAAAGCATTTGATTTCCAGGACTAATGTTGCTGTCTGTTATCAGAAGTCCCAGTGCTTGATGTGAAAGCACAGTCAGCAGAACATACTCGAATTTTTCTTAATTTTTCAAAGAGCAGATAAAAGAGAAAAAGCATCATACACTTTGTCACATAAAAAGAAGACAAAAGGAAACTGCTAAACAGAACTTGGTCCTATTCCTCTCATGTCTTGGAAAGGTCTGCAGTGATAAGCCAGCCTCCTACTACAGTCCAAAGCAAAAGCAAATGTGACTGCTGCTGCATTTAGCAGTGCTGTAAGAGATTTACAGTTCACATTTCACAGGTAGCAGCATAAGTAATTATTCCATAAACAAAACCTGTTTTTTATCAGCTCACCCAGAAGCCAACCAAGGAATCTGCCAAGGAGGGCTGTCAAATGCAGTAATCAATTTGCATAAATTTAATTAAATGGCACATTTTCAAATGTCATGCAAATCAGAAGTGCACAAGCAAGATAGCCAATCTAGTTAAGGATGGGAAAGGAGCAAGCAGCAGGCACGTGACAGCTCAGGAGTTATATCTATGCCCTAGAAAGGTCCTGGCATCTTTGTTCTGACATTAAGTTCTGAAGTACTGTAACAAAATAATGGAGTAATTCAGAAAGATATTCTTTAGCAAAACACATGAACCTACATTTTTAAAAACCAACATAATTCTTAAAATGCTTGGGATGAAGATTAAAATAACTGAGGTCAGTGTGCTCAGAACCAGGATTCTGATAACAAACTGCTTTACTACGTTGGCTCTTTTTCAAGAAAGCCAAAAAAAAAAGGGCTTATACAAACACAGAATGATTCACCTTATAAGCTTGCATGAGCATGTGGATGACTCCAGGGGCACCATGGCACCAGTGAACCAATCTGTCAGTCTCATTGCTCAGTGATGATGGGTAATTCCCAGATCTGAATTTTTTATGACGCACATAGTCAATGCTTGGCTTCACCAACTCTGTCAAGGTCTCCTGATCCACATTTGCAATTGGCTAAAGACAACACAGAGAGAAAAACAAAATCAAAGTAGTAATAAATTGGGTATCAACAATTATGTGCCCTATTTTCAAGTACTCTACATATACGCCCTTGATCCAAAACACTTTGTCACTTCAGACAGATTTAATTAGTGTCTGCTCACAATATCCTTACAAAGAGAGTGTTACAACAAACATAAAGAAACTGGGACACCAAGTTGTTACCTGTCTTACTTGAGGTGACCCAGAAAGACTACAGAAGAAC
>JAOWBP010002978.1:45591395-45608244 GCA_028571105.1 Tragopan temminckii
GGTGTCTGCGCAGCACTGAATAAACCATACCTGCTTTGTAATCTTACGTGGGTTACAGAGTTTGATTCCGTACATCATCACCATCTGTGGGAAAGCAGTCACTGTCTATATATTTATGTCTTCAATATGAAGAGTGTTCTTATTACACGTTTCAAGATAAAATCATAGTTAACATAACAGAGGAAAAGTCATAAGGTCATAAACTGATATAAGGCACTGCTAGTTCAGTGGACGTGAGTGGATGTGGGCTTCAGCTGGATCCCATCGCTTCGTATTCCCTGAAGAGCTGAAACAGCCCGAGCCACAGAGAGTAACTTCTGCTTGGTGAATGCAATTAAACCATCAGAACCACCAGGGGTGGCTGGAACCAGGCTTGCCCTCTAGTTTCCATCAGTGTTATTAAAATTCTGTCTGTGTCATCTGATCAAAAGTCTGTATAGCAAAACACCATTCTTCTTCCAGTGGCTAATATTGGGAGCTCAAGGAAAGCATGTAAGAAAGAGGGCATATATATGCTTGGGGTAATTCGGTTTGAAGGAACCTAATTTTTCATTTTCTGATAGCCTTTACGTAATTTCTTTTTTGTGACTCTTCGTGTGAGAGACTACAAATTTGAGTTGTGTTTATTAAAATAGTTTGAAATAGATGTTAATTGTTGACAATCTTTCAAGCAATAAAATTTGTGTGAATATTTTGAATGATAACCTCAATACTCAGTAACCCAGAACTCAGGATGAACTGTCATTTATGAATTAATTAAACTCTCTTTGAAGTAATACCTTCTCACTGCAAGCAGCTTATAGGCTTGCAAAATAGGAAATTGCATCCTTCAAGAGTGTATACATGCCTGTGCCCCTTCCCACCTGCTGAACAAACCTCTTTGCAAGGAGAAAGACCCAAAGAACACAACCAGAATCTCTGCAAAAGTCACACAAAGGGGTCTTATACATGCAAAATTAACAGGTAGTTTTCCATCCTCCTCCAATGAGGAAAGAGGTCCAGTGGAGCATCTGAATATCACTCAACCAATCAGCAAATTTTGATGCAAAAAAAAAAATATATATATATAAAACAACAACAAAGCACAGTACTTTTCATTAAAGCAACAATTCCTTCTTCATCATTTCATCATTGTTTAGGAAGTCAGAGCCAGTCAAAGAGCCTCCGACATGCCCTTTCTCACCTCATCCTTCCTCCTTCTATAAGGATGCTCTTCTTCTGTCCTGTCAGTACTTGTACAGCCACATCAAAACCTATCTGCTCCCTCCCTTCAGGCATCCCACACCAGCCCAGATTGTATTTCTTTGTCTCAGTTTCCTACCTTGTGTTTACCTATCTCCCAGAGATGTAGCGAAGCTAAGTTTTTGTTACACACTATGAACAGCCAACGTCATCTCTGCAGGATTACTTCCAGTTGTCTGAATGTACCACTTCTACTTTCCAGTACCTTGCCACTGGCTTCCTCAAAAACCATCTTGGTGTAAATCCTCTGAGCTGCCAGTATTCCAGTGGGCTCATCTCTTGCTGCATAATGATGTTAAGCTTCCCAGTGACCACTGTCACCTTAGGAGAAGTGCCCTATTAGTCTAAACTATCTTCTATTGAAAGGAAGCAGCAGAAAAGCCTATGTAATTAGTAAACTGACAAGGACCCTTACAAACATGAATTTGGGATCAGTGTTACCTCTAGTATCTGTTGCCTAATTACATGTAGATCACTGTTCCTCCCAAGAATTGTTTGCTGTCTGTCTGTATTTTTGTACTGATTTCAAATGCCTATTGCCTGACCTTGACACTGCCTATGATGGGATAATGCCCCAGTACCACAATAAGAGATCCTCAGCAGGAGTATCAGCCCACTTGCTCTTCAAAAAAATTGTTAACTGGCATGGTTTTGCCATACGCAAGAGATATAAAACTGCTGAGAAAGCAGTGCAACATTCAGGAGGAACACAGATGAACAGACTCTCATGATGCTATTTATCCCTTATCTAATATGTTGCAGAGACATGCCTGTTGCCCTCTGCAAATAAAAAAGGTTCCAAATAATTCAATTTTGGCACAAAGGCATTCTGTAGCTTTTGCTTGCCTGCTGAGCTGATGTGTGATGGGAATTAGGTTTATTGTCTTCACACGTCTGAGACAAATTCAGAGCCTCGCTTCCTTATAACTTGTCATGGTTTTGTGATTTTTGTTGTCGATTTTCCACATGATAACATCATATAAAGCAGTTAAAGAGTTAACGTTCCGGTTCTGTGCACTGCCTTTTTTGGGCATTTTGGTTCTCAGAGGGCAGGGGAGGAGCGGCATCCCTCAGAGGACGAAAGGTGGAGCTCCAGCCCGCCTCCCTGTCGCTACGGAGAAAAGCACGTGGTTCTCCCGCAGTCTACTTTAGTAAATTACCGTTCCTCCTCAGATCGTTGCCGTTGTTTGTTTGTTTGTTAGCCCCATCTACTGTCTCCCTACCCTCCCCCCCCCGACTTCCCGGCTCCCCCGAGGCGCCGGCCCGCGAGTCACTCAGTAATCACGGGGCCAGGCCGGATAGGGTTAACACTTTTTTTTTTTTTTTTCCTTCTCCTCTCCTTTGTTTTTTTTTTCCCCTTTCTCTTCGGGCCCGTACCCCCTGTCAAAGATCTAGAAATAACTCCGTGAGGTAACTGTACTCTGGCATCCTTATTTACAGCTAAACACAGCATCCAGGTTTCTTAGGCAAATCTCCACTACATTCTGAACCAGAATCAAGTAACAGAAATAATTCTGTGTTAGCAAGATAGAAGCCAGTATAATCATTTTTTAGATGTGCATGGCATTTTTTTTTGTTCACGTTCCACAAGACCACAACTTTTCTAAAGCTCACATTCACTGAAAATATTCTTGTTTACTCTGCAAAAGGTTGTGTGTATGTCGGAAACGCCTCATACGAAAAATAAAAGTCTGGACAAAGCCTACTTCCCACCAGCAGTCTAAATAAAAATAATAAGCCAAGAATGAACTTAATTCCCTTTGTCCTGACACAGCCTATCTGCATTATTTTAACTCAAAGGATTATCTTGCATGACATGAAGAAAACAAATAACTGAGTGTTACAGAAATGGTGTATTTCACAGGAACATGTGCAAGAGCTCCTTAGGGCGGGAGGACATACTCGTTTGTCACCACGGGTACGGTCATGTCCTTGGTATACACACTGCCACATCAGATGTCAGATCTCTTGTGCATGCAATTGCATTGTAGATCTGCTTAAACTATACCATCAGAGAGAAGGATTAATTATCCATTGGATCAGTGCAGCGATCCTTTGCAGCAACAGCCCGTACTTACACTGGATTAAATGTAGCATGAATCTGTACTCCAAATAGGCTGGAAAATAAATTGTCTGTGTGAGCTATTTTTTTCTGCTCTGCTTGCTGGAAGCCTACCTTAAAGCTATGTATTTGTGCACATTTTAATCTCTTCCAGAAGAGGGCAGTGCTAGCTTTTCTTCCACATCTTCCAGCAACAGGACCCAGGCAGACTTTGCAGGCTTGGCTTCTCTTTGCCAGCCTCGACGGCTGCATGTGTTTTCTGCATCTCTCCCCAAGGGGCTGTCCGCAGAGAACAGCGTGGTCTGGGCCTGGAGGACTTAGCATCCCTACAGGAGCTGCCCCTCTGGCATTTCTGGCCTACCCAGAGCAGCTGGGCCTAGTGCAGCTTGGTCTTCACAGACAGCAGCAGAGGTTGTGTTTATTATCCACCACCACAAAACACACACAAGTTATCTGCTTTTGATGATTTAGCAATTAGGCAGAAAGTGATACAGCCAGATACAATCCCTATTAACTGTGCATTGACTGGTTAAGAGTGCCAGTAGAAACACAGCTAAATAAAAGCTGTTTGTAAGGCAAGAATAGCCATCTCCACTGTCATCACAGCTCACACCTGAGAAGGACAGGATCCACTGAAGTCTAATATAATCCTGTTACAATTGGAAAGATTCACAGAGTGAAATGGTGATAGAGGAGCATAAGAGCAAAGGGACCTAGAGCAGATGGAATGGTGTTACGAAGGAAAAGTGCTCACATATCTCCAAAGATCTAGGCTTAGAGGAAAGACTTCACAAAGGACAGATCACCAGCTAGAAATCCTTCCCATGGCAGTCAGCCCTTAAATGGAATCTAAGAGAGGTGGAGGCAGGCTCCACTCCTTTCTATCACACACCTGAATTGCCTTCACCTGTGCTCCCAGGAATGACTGGCTCCTTCCCCCGGTTCTCAATCAGTGGTTCAGGCAATGACTCAACAGTTCCCATACAAATCCATACATCTATGCCCAAAAGGAAGAAATGAGAAAGAAATGAAAAGTGTAAATTAGCCCACGCAGTACTGGATACAGAAGACAAACACTGCTATTTCTGAGCTGGTTCAGTTTCACAGGACAGCAGTCTCTGGGGTTAACACGTGCATTAAATGATACTTCTCTCTTCAGAAAGAAAAGAGGTTTTAAAGCAAAAGGCTTTCTGAAATAAAAGCTCTGATGTGGAACACCTCATATATGGTACTTATTAGAGAGATTTCAGTTCCCAACAAACAATTTAAAGCACCACCTGATCTCTAACTCCAGTTCCTCTTTCAAATAAAGAGCAGCAACGTCCTCCATTTTGAATTTGCGGTCTCAGTGTATGCATCTTCAGGTGGGCTCCCAGTGACCCACTTCAACTCACAGAGTGGAGTTCTGTCCACCCCACAAAACATCCTGTGCAGGACACGTCCCTTGGTGTCTGCTGCCCCAGTAGCACCTCTCCTGGGGGTCTGCCATGGGTCTACCTCAGATGGGTACTAGCATGTGCTGTGCAACTTCAGAGAAGCTGTGCTGATGGATTAGCAAGCACCTGCTTTGATGCCACATGGAAAAACACTCTCTAAATGGTAAGCTCCTGGTGTGAGCAATGTGGCTGCCACCTGTATGAAACAGGGAGCCCAACCACACAGCCCTGGGCAGGAGGTGGCCTTAGATGAGCTCTGCCATCTTCACAGCACAGTGCACACATGAGTCTGTCATAGGCACTGTGGTAGAGACTCTGACTGTAGCCATGGCTCTTATTGGTTGTCCTGGAAATTTCTTATAGGATTTGGTGTAATCGTTGCAGGTTTGGATGAGATCCCTAAAGGCTCACTTTGCTCTTTCCCTGCTTGAGTTTGGGAATAGTGAAACGTGATGTTCGATCAGCGCTGATGAGAATAATGATGGAAGGACGTGGCAGGGACTTGCCTTCCTCTCCTTAGATAGCAGTTTTCTGTATCCTTCCTTAACGAGGGAGATAAGGGAATTATGGAATACTAATAATTAGGGAATAAGTAGGGAAACACAACAGCTGTGTTTCTTTGGCTGTCTTATCCTTTTGTATCTTTTGTCACTTTTTATGCTTCAGGCTTTTGAACTGAGATCAGTGGAATTTCTAAATGTTTATTCTTCCCAAACATTCATACATTTCCATACCCACCTCATTCTTGATTTTTAATTTTCTCTCTTCTAGTGCTTCAGCAGGGGGATTTTTCCCCACCAGTGTCTCCACCTCTTTGGGCAATGCTGTGCCTTTGTTTTTCTATCTGTGAAATACAGAGAAGAGTATTCCTGCCCAATAAAGAAGACTTTTGAATCTTCACAGAGGAGGTGAATGGACATATATCTCAGTTTCCTTTTCAAGTCAAAAATAGTTATACTAATTTATGCAGACTCTTAATTGAGCATTGAAAAAGAAAAAAAAAATGCAGCAGATTTATTTAATTACTTTTATTAAAATAAAAATATCATGCATTAATACACATTAGACATTTCTGAGAACCAGTAATATTAAGACTACATAATTTCTGCATAAAGAAAGTTGAGCTGGTAAAACATGCAGCCTATGTGTTGGAAGGGACTGGATGGAAAGATGAAAATAAGAAAGGTGCTATAGTGGTTTTTTTTTTTTTTTTTTCTCCCCTCTGTACAGAATTAATCTCTAGGGAGAGAAAAAATGATTTAGTTTACTAATGATGACGCCAGGAATTTATCCAGGCTGAATGTGTACTATCAATTCTAGATCCTCTCTACTGTACTGTAAACCCAATGTATTTTGCTCTGTTATATCACAGATCCTGCAGTTCTTTTTATCTTTGTCTGCTGCATGTTCCACCACTTGGATAATTAAGTGCCAATACCTGGGGAACCTTGAGGCTTTATTTCATTTGCTTTGATAACAGAATTTATCCTTTTTGTTAGAGTAGTACAATAATATAACTGTTTTTCATGTGTGTGACTCTAATTGAAACTTTTGACTTTCCTTTCCATGGAGTTGTGCTGTGTTGCTGTTGCATAACTCGTGATTATGAAATTCAGAGATGTTCATTAGTATAGCTTTATATGCCAAATGCCACATGGATGAGAATCTGAGGGATTGCTTAGACTGTCTTTCTGTTTTTGCCATAAAACTGAAGTGAGAACCTGCCGTGTATTTTGAAACAGCAGCTTTTCTTAACGCCTTGATAAGCAGCACCATGTCTTTTATATTACACTTCCAATGATCGCAATTGTTAGCTGAATTTTTACTCACATTATGAACTCCTGCACTATCAATAGATAGAGCCAAAGATTATTGAAGAGAGGAAAGGTTCTGTTATTAGCTTCACTAAGCACTGGATAAATCCCCTAGGTGACCGCTCTTACAAAAATCTAAGTCCACCAATGAAAAATCCCTAATGAGATTTCTTCTCTGGCTACAAACGCTGCAAGCTAGCCACTGATTTTTCTTCCCCCCAAGTACAACAGTATATCACAACAAAAGTTCTCAACAAATTAAAAACAAATAAAAAGAATAATATACACCTTATTTTTCTCGCTCAATATACAAACAATCTTTGATCAACAGTATAAACCATTAAACCATATAAAAGCCAAGAATTCCTTATTGTACAAATAGTGCTTTCATAGTTGAGTAACTTTACAATGCAAGGGTACCATCTGTATCTATGGATATATTGCTTGATAGTTCATCAAAACAAAGACATTATTCCTTATATTCAATTGATTGCATCAATACAAAGCAGCCTAAAATGCGGCAATAGATCCATAGGATCTCTGGTTATCAAAATCACTCAACATTAGCCTTGTTTTATACTCTCATTGAAATCAAGTTTAACATCCCACTAATTTCAAAGGGAACAGAATTAGGAATGTAGGATTAAAAAGAAACGTAGGTATGTAAGCCAACCCTCCTATCACTGTAGACAACTACTTCACATGTCCCTTTCATTAAATATAAGGATAGCATTGATGTTATTTGAAAATCCACAGTTTTCAGTTAGATTGTGAGAGGTTGGGAGTATGGTTTGGCTCAATTCCAAGAGCAACTGGAAATGATGTACTGTTTAGCTACATAAGAAGAAAAATCAGCAATTTGATAGGTTACAGGTGTGGTTTTGTGTTTAATTTTTTTCACCTTATTAATCAGAATATTCATTTCTTCAAGGAGAAAGATGCAGACAGATCACACTGCATCCAGACAGTCCCATGTGCAACAAAACTGAAGCATGCAGGAGGACAAGAGCAAAGGTGGTGGAACACCAACCCTGAAACTTGCCAAAGATATTTTGCTTGCTGACTTCAGTGATGCAATTAACATGTCTCTAGCCAGGTCCTCAGTTCTCTCTTCAGGAAACTTTTTTTTCTAATGCTACTGAGGGTTTCCTTCTCCACTAGCTGCAGTACAGCCTATTGTCTCTGCAGTCTCCTCTCCCAGTCTCATTTCGCTCCACACATAAAAGAATGAGAAGTTTACGCACAGTACCTATTGCTGATGTGAATGAACCATGATTTTCAGTCCACTAGGCTTTGGTAACACAGGCGATCTGCAAATACACGCAATGCCCAGCTAGGGAGAATGTGTGATGGAAAGTAAATCCTATCATGAAAGTGTCGTGATTTCAACTTCTTCACATAATTAAAGTAATGCATAACAAGAAGTGTTTTCATTTTAAAGTCTCACTGCCTGCCTACACACTTATTCACATAAAAGGCAGTTATCTAATCATGTCTCATCATTGTATTTTTTTTCTAAATCTGAGCCAAAATATAATGTGGTTGTTTCTTTTTTTTCTTTACCGTGTCCTTGTTTAGCTATTGCATTGAATGGAAAATGAATCAAAATTGAGCAAAGGTTATAGATCTGTCCCTGAAGTGATATCTGGTTCTGATGTTTGGTTTGGTTTTCTATGGACAGGCCTCAGTGATCTGTGAAGCCCACCTGGCACACCGGTGCATTGGCCAGTCCCAATGAAGGATGAAGATCAGCAGCTTTTCCTTGTAATGAGATAGTGTGGAAGTGGTGATCAAAACCCTATTTCTTTAAAGCAAGAAAACAAGACATTACATCTTTGGTCCTAATGCAGCTTATTAAAAAAGCTTCTTAAAAGTGTCATATTTTTCTTTTGTATAAACTTTATTTTTCTATTATTTTTTAAAAAGTCTCCTTAAAAACTTGTATGTTGAAACAAAGAGATAAAAACTTACAAAAAGAACACTAGAAAATGGGATTCCAATATAGAAAATTGATTCAGTGGTGATAAAACATTACAAAGCATTCTTGCTAAGTGTAACATGCAGAGTTTGATGCTTCATCAGTATGTGGTTTTCATCAGGATGGAGGACACAGGTACATTTTCATACTTTGTCCTGATTCAGACTATTTCTCCCAGAGAAGCATGGGCAGAAATAAAAGCTGGCATTTTGTGACTCCTCATCTGGAGAGGCAGTCTAATAGAAGAAGTATATATAGAATAGAGGCAGTACTAATAGAAGATGTTGAAACTCTCAATTTGAAAAATGACTGCTTGACTGGAAATGCAAAGTTTCTCGTTGGCACCCTGGAGCACCCCCAGACAGGCTGAGGACACTGCAGACACTGTATGAGGGCACAGACACTGCCACAGCCCCAGGTACACCTCCAAGCCTCCTGAAGCACAGAGGCTGAGCCCTGTTTTTTGTACAGTCTCTCTAGAAATACAGAGGACTTCTCTCCAAGGGGGAAGCAGGGAGAGGAGCCATTTGTGTAGCTATTGCACCCATGCCTGCAAGAACAATCCATTGCAAATTCGGCAGCTGTCTCAGATATGGATTGGGTGTTTGTGCCCTCAGCCTGGCACTACTCTCCCCTTCCTCTCAAGTAAACCCCAGGAGCATATTTTGTAACGCATTACGTAGGAGAATTCCCAAGCCAATTTCCTTTGCAGCAGAAGGAAACAACCCAAGGCCTGAGTGAAATAAAGTGCACCAACACTGCACACAGATTGCTGGAAAACATCAAAGTAACATGAAGACTCTTGACGTGACTTACATTTTCATATCCAAGCATGTAGTGCTTAAATTACTATTTCAAATAGTTTGTCACTAGCTTTACGATTAAGAGACACTAACTTGTGAGTGGTGTCATTTTGCCTTCCATGAGAAATACAGTGAAAACTGAAGTTTTATTTTCTGGATTGTAAAGTGTCTGTTAGCTTTTACCAGTGGCTGTGGCCTGTTACATTACCCTGTTTAGCTGTGTTTTTACAATCAGTGTTTTATACCCACATATCCTGAGAGACAACGGCAGCGCTTTCAAATTATTTTTGGATGCTGATGTATGTAAGCTGTCAAGATGCAGTGCCTTTATTTTTTCTAGTATTTAGAAAATAAAATTCTAATATTTAGTTTCATAAAAGTTGTAAGCCCACAGCTTCTCTGTCCCATTCAATAGCCTGCATTTCGTACAACGCTGCATCAGCAAGGTGCCTGTGAAAGTGCTGTCTGACCCAGTTTGGCTTTACCAGCACCTATGGGGCTACTTGCTGTTACATGGTCAGTGACCTGCAGTGGAAAGAAAAAAACAACACAAAAAGCATTTCAGCTGCTTATTGATTATTTTTTCAGTGACAATTGTTGGGTACCTTGCTAATGCATGTTACCCAGAAGCACTATCCTGTGTAGCACCCGTGCCTCCAGCAACAGCCATGCAGCTGCACAATCTCATTCACCCCAGTGCCACTGCATCTGCCCCTCGAGGCACTGCCCATTTTTTTTTAAATTTTGCTGGCTTTTTAATCATTGCTGAGCTGCCTATTTACAAATCATGGCTTAAAGGGTGCATATTTAGTGGAATTATTTCACAACGCAGCTAATCCCACAAATCTGGAACCTTCCTGTACGTTTTTATCAAGAGCTAAAGCCTCTTTCCTACCGTTGACTTTAAAAAAAAATATATATATATATATAAATATAAATAATTTTTAGATGTATTCCCCTGTTTCTAGTAATAAGTCTCTACTGAATTCCTCCTAAATAGCTTTAGAATGGCAAGCAAACTAACCAATATTGAACAATTTTAATGCTACATAACACTGGTTATAGATATTGCTCCTTCTTAGTGGCTTTCTTGTTTTGGATGACAGATTAAAACATCAATACATTCTTCCATGTAATGCTGTTGGAAATTTGCTATGGGAGGACATGCACTGTATGATTTTCTAGTGTTCTGCTTGGAGACAGAAGAGATTTAGTGAACTGAAAATTATTTGTGCTTTCTGTTAAAATACATTTTGGTTTTATTTACATTCCTCTTGGGGTGGTGGGTGGGCAGAAAAGCACTGCCCGTGCATTCACACTGCTTTTGAAAGCAACAGAACAAATGTGCTCTCAGGAATGCAAGGAGAAATTTGCCACTAGTTGGATGTGGTAACTAAATTTTGGTTATTGTTTTAAACACAAACCAGCAATAATCAAAGTCAGACACTGCATTCCCCATAGCAGTGTGGCTGGGAATCACGTCTCAGTGACACAAGTCTATGAAATAGCAGACCAGGAAAACCTTTGGATTTTGACTAAATACACTTTTCTACCTCAAACTGAAAGGCAGCTGATGAACTACAGCACATACAGGAGCTGCTGATGCCTTTTTCACTGCATTACCTATAAAAAGGGTCATTTCACATGACCACTCTTTCACTCCTCAGTAAATCTGTAAAAACAATGTTTTAAAATTGATGAACATGCCTTTGATTTCTGAACTAATGGTTTGATTAAAATTGCACTGCTGCCAAGGTGCTGGAAAGTCACACTGTGGGCATTTCACTCCTACTGCCTTCACAAAGAAATATCATTGCTAGAGAGTTTTAAGTTTTGTAACATGGAGCCCTTGAAAGAGTACCTGCTTTGGTTCCAGTAACTGACATGCTATCAGTATACAGAGTATTTATACTATTACATTAAAATCTTAACCTTGGCTAGTCTGCCTCTTCCACAGTGACAACAGAAGCCTCGGTTGGGTATTTTGAAGAAGCAGTGAGAAGCTGTGTGTTTCATAAGCGATAGGCAACTTTTTCCACCATTCTAGATTACTCTTCCAAACCCATGCTCACTGACCCTCCTGTGTTGCTTTGAGGTGTGAGAGGTCACCCCACAGGGGAAGGTACAGTGAAGCAAACCACTCTAGTTTCTGCCCTGGCATGATACAGCTACTGGCCATATTCTGCCTTGAAGTGAGGAAAGCGCTAACATGGGCATGACCATTTTCTTTGCCAAATGTAGGCAAAAAGATTTCTGGGTCTCTAAAAGAGACTACTCGGCTAGAGCTACTTGTGTTTCTTGCCTTACTCAAGTTTAATTTAGTATCAGTCTTCCTGCCTGTCTCATAAAGGCTCCAGTTTACAACCATTTGCATTTCCTTGACATTTAATTAGAGTCTGTTAAACATTATTTAACACTTAATTTTTCAGTTATGGCAGCATCTTTAACAGTTTTGTTGGAGAGGCATTTTGACGACTCTACAACAGCATAATACATCAGAAAAACGCCTTGTGTTTTACCATCAGAAAACAGACGAGTGAGTGCTCTGTAAAAATCTACAAATTATTGTGAGCTGCATTCCTCCTGTCAGTTTTTAGCAGCAGTGGTCAGTAGGTGATGTGTCTTGCCATTCACTCCTTGTGCTGGTTTTCCCCAGAATAATCTTCATCCTGCCATGGACAGAATCTCCCATACATCCACCAGATGCACTTTTCCTGTTCATGCCAGGATGCAGTATGTGGAACCAATTTGTAAAAATCCTGTGGTTTGGAATAACTATTTCTGTTCCAGGACCTTTGAAAAACTATTTAGTAACATTGTTTCTCTTCCTGCTGGTGACCTGATCACCAACTAACAGACAAGCAGTACAAGCGTCTGATCTTGTAAAAGATCCAAAAAATCTGTTAGAAACGCTTATAAAAATACACGTTGTAGAAAGAAATTTGACTGTACAGAGTGTACAGCTCACAAGTTCATCCCAGAGTGGCTTCTTACCATGCTACCATTTGAAAATGAAAGGAATGCATCCATATTTTTTCTGTACAGGAAGGTCCCACTCCATTTCAACACACATCTCAGTGCAGGGTATGGGCTTCAGCTATACATGGAAATGGGCAAGAAAAGACCCAAACTGTCCTGTGAGATTGGCTTTGCAGATTCAGATTGCGTGCTGAAGTGTGCTTATTGATGCATTGTGGTTGCCATTCGCGCTGAACAGTTTTTGCTCTTGCAGCAGCCAGGCGATTCACCAGTCTGGCTTGCCTCACTGCAAGAAGAAATCCTCTGTGGTCATGCTGAAGCTTCAATGTATTCACTTTTTGGTGCTGCTACCCTCAAGTACTCTGGGTTTTCTGCTGCAGGAACTTTCAAGAGACCGTTAGGTTTCGTTTCATTTGGTAAAAAGTCCTGCTGGTAGTCAGGATTGTCCAGATTTACTTGATGATTGCCTGACTGGATCCAGTAAGGAGAGCTCTCAAAGACTGTTTTGGCCTGTGGGGACCGGTTAGTGTTGAGATATTCAGGGTTGTCCACAGCTGTGCTGTGGGAATTCTGGTAGCTTGAGTCCATGGGGAGCTTTGAGTTTGCTGTGAGAGAGATGTTGTTGTAGATTGGATTCTGGACCATGGCAGTAGATGGTTTCTTGGGCATCAGCTGGTTTACATACTCTGGAATTAAAAACAAATGAGATAATGGAAGTGATGAGGTATGACTAATGCAACCATTTGCATCACTCAAGGTGCAGTTTTAATCCATCTGCAACACTTTTTTCAGTGCAACATCTCACCAGACTTCCCAGCTCTGCATCCAGAGTGGAAGAGAGCTAAATGCAATGACTGCCATGCTGTACATGAAGCACACGGCCTTGAAGCTCACCTTCGAAGTTCAAGTTTCAAAGCAGCAGAAAGATTACTTTGACCACAAGGCTGTAAGATAGCTAGTGCTGATCTGAGTGGCTATGTCCCTGATACTGTTCTGAAATTTCAGTAGGGAGTTTGGCAGTCAGAAGCCATATCCCTCAAAAAATGTTTAGAGATGAGGCAACTACCTAGGAAATATAGAACAGACAGTAACAGAGATTCCACATCTCACTCACATGCAGTCTCTTGTCAGTCTTTTCAGATGTGGGAAAAGAGAGAAGGTTAATTTTTTTTGAGGATACTACTTAACCGAGACCCTCTGTGCCTTCTGTCTCACTCTGTGATGGCCAGTGCTGTAATGGGAACATGTGAGCTTCCTTCTGTGTATCAATATCTGAAAGCAGTGACATGACCAGAAAACTGTTTATATGGCAGAAATGGTATAAGGAGTGAAACCCATGTTGACATGATATTTTCTGAAGTAGTAGAAAGCTTTAAACATAGACTGACACACCTAAACTTCCTGACCAGATGGCACACATGGTAAACATGAGGAACTTGGCTCATGAAGGAGTGGAAATGAGAGGCGGCCAAAAGCAGTCAGAAAAAGTTTAAGAAAAGGATATGTGCATGCATTTCCACTCTTGTTTACTGAGTAAAAGCAAAAGGTAGGAAACATTTGGGCTGCTTCCTTTCTCTCAAAGAGTATGGAAGACAACTATATTCATGCAAGAGTCTTAACTGATCAAATGGTTTGTGAATGAATAGCCCTAGGATGGAAACATTGGTGAGGTACTTACCTGGAGCTGGCAGGAAGCCATCGTCTATGCTCTCCTCCAAGAAATTAGCTGTTGGGTCTGAGCTGTACCTCTGGACAAAGCTGTCTTCCCTCACAGGATGCCCCTGCTAGGTTGGAAATGCAGAAAATCAGTATTACAGGGACCTTTTTGTAGAAGTTGACTTGCATAAGTGAGATATAAAAGTAGGGAGGGGGAATTCAATAGGGAAGTGGTCACGCAGTGCTGCTACTCCTTTTTTATGAGTCACTTCACTTACCCCATTTCTGTCAATGCAGGTTGTAGCAGAATTGTTGCTAGTAGCACTCTTTTGAAAAGAAAGAGAGAGAAAATACAGGCATCATGAGAAACAGTTCACTCTCTCATTACTTCTTTTTTTGTTTTCAGAGAGGAAAAGCTTCATACCAGTGAACTCAGGAGAGGAGTCCGAGATGTAGAGGGGCTGTTAAAAAAGCCCTGGTGTGGGACAAGATACTCATCTGCATCCACAATGTCTTCCATGTCCTCCTCCTCCATCAGGGTGCGATAAAACTTGGAATCTGTAGGGCTGGGCAAGTGCATCCTTTCATCTCCCTGTGAGACAAATCAGAGTGAGAGAGGATTTGCAGAATTCCTTCAAGGCCTCACTATCCGTAGAATTTGGGCCTGCAACATCCATGCTGCTGTAAAATATCTGCATTTTTGTAATATTTTTTGAATATTTTGTAATATTCAAACTATTCCAACTCTGTTAGTCTTTCAGGACTTCAGTATGTTACTGGGCATAGACAGGGACCAGTATTAAGAAAATATTGGCCAGTCTTGAAATTCTGCGTGTGGTTCTAGCTGAATGTGTTAAGACCTGGAAAGCAAGAACTGTCCTTAAATTATCAGCATGTGCTAGAAATTATTTGCAGTGCATCTTCTCAACTCATGTTGTTACTGAGTGTAAGTTCACATTCTGCCACAAACAGCTATGCTGTTTCCTCTTATCATCAGTGCCAGAGAGGATGTTCAAAATCTATTCTACAACTGCTCATGTTTTCCTAAATGGCTTCTCTTTCTACATCACGTTTAAGCAAACATCACAGGAAATAATTCTTTCACTGGCAAGGAGATAAACAGACTAACAGATTCAGCACTCTGATTCTCTGAAACACAGAGTTCTGCCATTTCAGTCAGCTTTCGCTTCCTCACACCTATGTCATTTGTGTTGGATCTTTTAGCTTGAAGTAAATGTCAACATAAAAATTTTTTTTGCTGCAGCACCCAGAAGTGGTATGGGCAGAATAAATTGTTTTGCCTCAGAAGGAAGGAAACCATGGGAACATTAGCCTGTGTAGCCTGGCAACTTTTATGTGGAAAACTTGTCAAAACCAGGAATTTGGTTTCCTATTCATTATGAATCATTCTGGACCTGATATTAAACACCCATTAGACATGTTGCTACCACTGTGTTTAGTACCTGTATAACAAGATAGCGGGAAGGGTCACGAGCCATTTTGGAGAACTCTGCAATCAGCTCACGAAACTTTGGACGGCTGTCTGCGTCAATCATCCAACCTGAAGGGACAGCAGAGAGAGCAGTGCACAACTGAACTTGTTTCAGCAGTCAGACACAGAGTCTGAAATAAAGAGTAACAGCTAAAAGAGCAGTGCTTATACATGGTAAGAAGAAAGTAGCTGCCTGTAAGAGACCACCATAAAAAATTAACTAACCAGATACTAGCTGTCAGCATGTAAGGAGTACAACCTAGCAGTTTGGGAAGCATGAAGGAGGCAGTAAAGTCCCACGGCCAGACAAGCTCCAGTCTAAGCCTGTCCACTCTCTTCCTGGATTGTCTCTGCTTGGACAGAAGGTCCTACAATGTGACAGTAAGGAACAAGACCTGAGGACAGCTAATAGGGGCCAGTCTGGATCAGTCTAAACCTCTTGGAGGAAGAGAAGCAAAGTATTTTCAGCAGGCTCCTGTAGATATATTGTAATTTACCTATTCCTTACTGCACTGTTTCATGAAATCCTGGGAAATCTGAAGTGGAAGACTTGCAATTTTCTACCCTGTACCAGATATTTTCTAAAATTTACATCTACAAAATGTTTTGAAAGATTAACCATACCTAAGTTGTATTTAAATAGTAATTTAATTTAATTAGTAAATGAACTTTAACTACAGCTTAAGGTGTATCAATGATGGAAGAGATTTCTAATATTGATGCTGGTGGCTTTACATGTGAGATGACTTAGAAAATCCACACTTTCTGATATCAACTAACAGATGAGGTGATATATAGACTCTTGTGTTTAAAATTAGAAGTAAGAAAGATTAATCTTAGTATGTCTGAGAGAACTCATAAGAAGCAGCTTATCCAAGGCAATGGAGGAGCAAAGTGACAATACACCATCTGAAATCTGCACTGGATAAGATCTCATCAGTACCAGTGGCTTTTTGTCACACTGAAGATATGATGTTGTGCTAAATTCTTCCAATGCAGTTCTTACCAATTAAAGGAATTCTTCTCATTTTAGGAGAAAATGGACCTTTTGGAAGTATGCTGCTGTTGCAGAAGCAGCATGTACTGCTTCTGAATTTATCTTTTAATTGCATGTGTTTAAATATAGTTTAAAAAATTGTGTGTAATAACTTCCAACTTTTCAGTTTATATTCTCTGTTTATAAAAGGAGATGAATGGGAATCCCAAATTCTTTTAGACAAGAGGGCATGGCTTCAGCAGTGTCTGCACTGCAGCCTGTACACAGGCTCTGATCAGAGTGGTGAAAGATGTGCCACTGAGTCCTGTGTGTAGGAATTGAATGTTGTTTCTGCATCAGAACAAAATAAGAATTTTGTTAATTTCATGGCCTCTGCTACCACTTGGGTCC
>JAOWBP010002978.1:45623139-45648134 GCA_028571105.1 Tragopan temminckii
AACAACATGGATGAAAACACAGTGACTGCATTGACATGGTGCTCTAACAGGCTTGCGGGGCACTGCACATTCCCTAAGTGCTGCTGGGCTACAAGATGTATGCTCTTCATAAGAACTGTGGTCTTTGTGGTGTCTGCTGAGGAAGGAGAGCATTACAGAGGGGATTACAACATCTCTGAAAAACAGAGCACAGCAAGGAGGGAGTTCAGTTTGTGGTATCTGCTCTCTGTGCTGACTTAAGGTCCATCATACCAACTACAGAGGAGGTCGTGCATGGGTTAAGGAGTAAACCCGTTCCAGGAAAAGTGCTCTGAGTTCCCCCTTACTGAGAAGAGGAAACAGAAAAAAATTCAAAATGGCAGGTGGAGCTGAAGATTTTATTTCATGGAGTGACCTAGGCCCTTGGGGGGGTAGGGAGGGGAAGCAACTATTCATTTTATTGTGTTTTTGTTTATTTGTTTGGTTTCACTACTCTGATCTTCCCCCATGTATTTGACTTGTTTTGAGGCCAACACAGTGCTCCAAGACCCAGCATCTGGAAGGTCTTGTGAGTTCACTGGTCTCCCATGCAAGAATGTGCATCCTGGTGTCCTGGACATACTGGAAGTACTGTGCATACTGGTTCCTGGATCCTGGGAGTCCTCTCTGTTAGCATTTCCTGTCTGCCTACAGCTTGTTTTGTTTGCTTAGTTGTGTAACAAAGCACAGCGAGGCACAGGCACACTGTGTCTGTGGTCACAGGAGATGTATCTCACTTTGCATGAGGCTTATTTCTTTGGGCACTTAAAAGAAAACTGATCTAGAACCCAAGATCTCAGCCTATCACACTCTATCAGTCACCTGGATGTGAATTTCTATATGCTAATGTAACAAAGCGTGTGCAACTTCTCCTGTTAGGTATATGAAATAAAAAAACCCTTGCATTATTCCAGAACGTGACCATAGTCCTTCAAGTTAATTCTTTCTAAAAATTCTGTTTTTCATGCTACTCTATTATGGCAAAGCCTTCATGCACTTCCTTAGAGCAAAAAAAAATAGTACCTGAAGTCTGAGGAATGACTGACCAGTTATTTTTCTAGGCCAGAAAGTGGAGGGAAAAGAGGGGTAGATTTTCATCTGTGCTCTTTTTTTTAGAAAAGTATTTCCCACACAAATCCATCAATATTAAGTCTAATGGGATAAAGTTAAAAGGTGTTTGGGAATAAAATGACAGATCAGCGTATGTTTTTCAAATCCCATGTAATTTTCTGATTCATTTCGCAAGTCAAAGAAGAAATAAAGACTATGACACGTATCTATCCAAGACTAAATATAACCATCTTTCTTAATGTGTAATTTTACGATGACACCCAAATGAGAAATGTCACCTTGTGTTATAAACTGCCTCAAGATCTTATGGCTGTATAGGATGGAATCTAGCAGCAGTTGTAGTCTCTGAAATATTTCTCTACTTTTTGCAAAATTTGTGCTGTGTACAATCCCTGAAAGTATTACATCCTGAACTCAGCATTTCCTCTCTCTATGTAAATATTCCTTGTCCTGGTTCAGACACAGCTATATATTTCCCAAATCCATCAATATTTTAACAACTTTCTCCTCTACCCAGAGATCCTAATTTGATGTAATGCAGACACACTGCTATGATTTATGGCCTTTCTGAGGGAACTCGTGTTTTAACAGCCTAAGTTACTTCACAATCATAAAAGAAATGGAAAACCATTGGGCTTTTCAAAGCCTTACAAGAATTTTCCTCGGCCTTTTCTTTGTCATTAACCTAAAGGATATGAACATGACAAAGGCATTGAGTGTGCACTGTGCAGCTTCAAGCTTCCATATCAGACCCCGCTTTCTCACCCACCCCTAAAACCCCCTGGTATTTAACACAAGGACCAGTAAGACACAGCACTGGTGAAGACTCTGGAGGCAGGACTCATTATCTAGTCCTAGTAATTACAGTTGTGCTGTCCCTCTTTCTTCCACTTCACTGGATGTGGCTGATTTCGATTCTCATAATCCATGAGAAAACCAGATCCCTCAACATGGAGCAGAATAATCAAGCTGGTGTGTTTTGTTAGTTGCTGGAGATATGAACTGAGTAATTCCAGAGCTTTTGGGACATTGCTCTTTTTAATGGAGCATATATTCTTAGCTGTACTACAGGCAGAGCAGAAGGAAGCTGGTGTACAAAATCCCAAGTGGTCACAGGAGAAACAGGGGACAAGAACTCTGGGATGTGCTAGGATGTGGAAAGGAAAAGGGGAAGAAAATCACTGTGGTAAACCCACTGGAATTTCCCTCCTAAAAAATCAAAGGTTCAGGGAAAAATGTGCCCCAGGAGCTCAGCATCCACCAGATGTCACTGATGCTCCTCCCAAAAACAGAGGACCTTGTGCCCAGCCAGGTGGAAAAAAAAAAAGTGCACCACTAGTGGGAAAACTCTGTAAAATACCAGAAAGCAAGCAAACAATCCTGTTTTAAATGACCTAGATCCTTCTGTGTAAAGAAGTGCAACTGAACTTTTCCTATTTACAAAGTCCACTGCACTTTGCTTACATTACCTGTGTATGCCTGACCTCTTTCACTTCCTGCTATTTTTTGTTCTTGGTGTTTTGAAATGGGACTAGTCAGGAAGGGAGAAAGCCTGGAACAAGCTGTTCTTCTGCTTTTCACTTCTTCCTCTCCATTCAGAACAAGGTTTTACTCACCCTCGTGTACAGTTTGGATGGCAGAGCTGGCAAACAGCATTGGCATCTGCATACTTCCAGACGAGGGTATCATTCTCACCCAGCACCCCTGCGGGGCAGGTCTTCACACAGTGGGGACCATCTATAAAATGGGCACACTTCACACAGTGGTCCGGGCCCTGAAAAGAAGAAAAGAAACAACTCATCTCTGATTTCCTTACACTCCTTACACTTCAGGAAGGAATACAGAACATAAATATCTGTGCATTCAACTGTGAAACATTTTCAGCATTTTGTGGTTTCATTACCTTGCTACCTGAAATGCTTACAAGTTTTTGCTCTTGTAAGATGGACTGTACAAAGGGCAATACCTGGTGTTTAAAGCTAATGCTTCATCAAGTTGGAATTGTTGCCGCATGGTTCCTGCTGCTCTTTTTTTCTGCCCTCTGCCTGATGGGAAAGCTCACATTTTTGTTTAAAATGGGGAATAATTTAATGACACCCCATTAAGGGGTACGTTGAAAAGCAGAAGGCCAAGCTATTTCCTGCTGCAATCTACCATCACATGATTTAAAACGATGGCTGGCTCTGCTTATCTCTCTCTGAAGTCCTGGCCTCAAATCATTATTTCCCTGGTTTCTCTGTGTTGAGAAGCACAGGAAATGGAAACTACTCAAGGATGCCATGCATTTTCTACTTCGAATAGCATTTCATTTGCGTTTAAAGGCAATGCCTCTGGCCATTTTTGGCAGAACTGTTTTTACTCAGACTGTCACAGCACCTGGAATGCTGTAAGTATTCTAAATCAGGGAAACCAGTAAAACAAACTCACAAAAAAACCCACACCAGATCCACACTGTTTGTTTCAGTGGAACTACAGTAAGACATGCTATGTGAATATTACTTTAATTACTGTAATATCTAAGGGCTAATATAATTGACTAATTACTAGATGCTGGGAAATATGGAAGAAGGGGTGGCCACCACCTGAAGTAGTTTATAATGTTAATGGCATCCCTTAGGCCATGGTGGTCTGAGCTGGGAGGGAGGATGGAAATAGTTCACATTGCTGAGCAGTCATTCCTCAGACTGATGGGCAAGAGTCAAATACAGAAGCTGCAGGAGATGGCAAGAGGTGTTCTAAAGAAGCAGGTGATTTGATTTCAGTTAGTGAGAAAGGCTCATTGAGACAGAGGAAGATTAAGGAGAATTACAAGTTTATCATTAAGACATGAATTTTATCTGATTAAAACGGAATTATTTTTCACAGTTGCCAAACTGAACATTTCATAACACATAAGTGTAGTCTAAAAATTAAAGAAAAATTATATAAAAAACACTGAGAAAGATTCAGGACTGACTGGCAACACTGCGTTGTTTTGACTTTTGTAAAAGTATTTTGTGTAGGTATGAACACGTATATAGATGTATAAAGTAAGAAAATCCAATCATTTTGTTTTGATTGCTTTTCTTTTATCGTACTTTATGTCTACAACTACTTTAACATTGGCTATAAACTTTAACCTAGTTAGTTAAAAACAGTTTTAAGTAAAAACTGTATCCTGGGTATTTTTCAGTAAGCACTTTTAAAATCTCAATTTTAACAGGTCTTTTCAAGCTACTGTATTAATCCACTATTTTAACAACTCGTTTCCTGTGAGCAAGGAAGTGTAATTTGTTCATGCTAACTTGGCTGTTCAATAATTACACATCCCCAAATCACTATATCTTCATTTATGTTTTCTTTGTGTGTTTTTCCACAAAGACACAAGAAAGAAAGACCCTACAATCCTGTGACTATGAGGCTATGTAGATAATACATGTGATGGGGGAAAAACACATCCTAAAGTTCTCTCTCCTGTTTTTTTTCTCCACCAACAACAGATCTTGCTCTCTGTTTTTTCCCCTCTTCCCCACCTCTGCCTGATTGTGGCAAAGGGTAAATGGGAATTCAAGATCATCCCATTACACTAAATTACAGCCCAAGGTACTGGTTTGCTAAGCCAGGTCTATCCTTACAGGTCCAGTGCAGGTTGCGTTGTATGCAGTGGAGTTCTGTACCAGACACTCCGAGTGGCAGGGGAGGCATTTGGAATCCCTTTCAAACTCACGTGGCTCCCTGGAATAAAAGAAAAAAGAGAAATAATAAAGCCCCAGCTAATTAGTGAGGTTTAAAATTTGTTCGTCTCTCCACCTTCTGTCTTTCCCAGCTTGAATCCATTGGGATGATTGTCCTGATACAGGAGGATGTGCAGGGACCATCTTGTCTGATGTCAGCACACCAGGGACACTTTCTCAGCTCAACAGAGAGGTAAGGGAAAGGGAAATTTGGATGGCAGTGGAACACATGGCACTCCAGGCCACACACTACAAATGAGTTTACTTTCCATTTTAAGCTAATGACACAGAATATTGTCAAAGTTTTCCAGAGGTTTTTAAATGGTAATGTTGCAAAGAGATCAGCAAAATAATTTCAAGTGTTTCTGAAGCTCCAAATAATAATTAGGAAAGTTAAACAGCAATGCTCTGATAATTAAATTCATGCCCTCCCTACAACACACAATTAATCACTAAAATATGAAAGTTGGGAGCAGATGGTTTCAATAGCAATAAAGCTGTTCTACTTCAAGTAATAGAGTTATTAATTAAACTACATCTACACATCATAGGACACAAAAAATGCCCAGATCTGCCCTTCAGGTCATAGAAGCTGCTGGAGGGAATTCACTTATGAAAAAGACAGCTGCTGAATGGCAAGTTGATAGACAAATCATCATGGGCATGAGCATCCTGTCAAGTTCTTGTTTAGCACTAAAGATTTTAGTAAGAAACAAAGGCAGAAGTGTTTACACCAACAAATTTGTGGATGCCAAAGCATTAGTCTATTGCACATTACTGAAGATCAGCATATTTTTTGGTGCTAGCCGTGCTTTCCCTGCCTACACCACCTGCTGAACTGACTGAAAAAAAACAGCCACAGCCCTGATACAAAGACACTGGTACACTTTCCTCAATCTGTGAAAAACTGAAGCAATATTTTGCCTGAAATTACTGCACCCAGTGCTCTGCAGATGAAGCCTATTGTTCCCTTAACTGCAGCACTGTACGTTGGAGGGGCAAGTTACTAACCCGGCTGGTGAGCAGGATCCCCATGTCCCTTCAGTGGCAGCCCCTGAGCACACCAGGGTACCTTCTGATCTAATGAAACATGCTGCAGTTCAGCAAATCCAACATGCTGAGTATAACTTGGAGAACCTTTGCAGCAAGGAAGTCTATGGGGAGTGGCTGTGTTTCTACAACTGCCCCTGTGGTTGATGATGACAGCTATGTCTGACTCTTGCCTGACGTGTTTAACATGACAGGCACAGATTGGGGATTTAAATTCCTTTATACCATTTGGGAAGGAAAGGTAATGCTCAGTCTCCTTGATAGCTTCCCAGCAGGCCTGGGCTCAGGAGCAGTGGGTATGACCAATGCTGAGAACTGGGTCTGAATTTTTCCCCATGCCTGAAAAAATCCCTGAATATTTTTTGAGGGGGGAGAGAGGGAGAGGGGGATGAAGTGCTCAGGCTAACACTTCTGCCAACCCACTGAAATCCAAAGACTCTATGTCTTGCTCACTTTCTAGCCACACACATTCTAAAACCAAAACCTCAAGAGCCCGCAGGCCTCTTACCCTTGCAAGATGTTGCACTGTTTCACACACTCCTTCTGGCGACTGAAAAACCTGCAGGAAAAGCAGTGGAAGGGCCCTGGGCCCCAGCAGCCCACGTCCGAGCACAGTGGGTCACACACATGCCTGTCAGCAGCTGAGAAAAGAGAAGCCATGAACTTTAGGGCAAGAGAAAGGGCAGATACAGCATGGCAAATGACTCCATCCTGCCAATCAATTTTTTTCAAATTATTCCAAAGCAGACACGAATGAACATAGTAGAAGTGGAATAATCACAATTTTCCTAATTCCCAAAACTTGACTTCTGGCCTTTATTTTTGGAGCAAATTCTGGCCTTTCAAAATTAAAATGAGATCCATTGTGACCATGTACCAGACCTACAGTAAAGCAAAACCAGTACCAGAGGAGACACATTCCTGATATATAGCAAATTCATATTCTGGTTAAGAGAAATAAATAGATTTTGGCCCAGGAACCACTGCTGAGTGACTAACTTTATCAAACAAGCCTGATGTCTACAGCAGGCTTCTCTGTCTTTCACTGTGTCCATAACAGGATGTACAATCACCATGAAGCCCACATCCCCTGTGGGACCAACTCCCCTTCCCCCTCAGTGTCTTCAATAAAGCAGCATCACTGATGAATTTTGCATCAAATTACTCTTCCATTTCATTACGAGCTTTTGTGAGGGGAGAAAAACAGATTGACTTACTACAATCATTTTTATTTCTGTTCTGTATGATTTTTGTTTTCTGACTCTGAGTAGCAAACAAGCTGCGCCAGTTCATGGTGTCAGCGTAGCAGAGGTTCTTGTTCTTCATAATGGCAATGTCTCCATCACTTATTTCCTTGAGGGAGCGCAACCCCAAGGACTGTATTTTCAAGTTAACAACAGCAAGGGAATACTGGCCACTGAAATGAAGATGGACAAAAAGAAGACACAGAAAAAAGAATTAGTAAGGAGGGTTGTACTTGGAGAAATAATCTTTTGGTATGTATTGCTGTGTAATCAATTTTTTCTAATGGGAATTTTAAACTAAATCTGGCAGGACACATGCACTCCATCAAATGAATGATGTGTAAGGATAGCTATAGGCAGAGAAGCTATTTTGTGCTGGTCCACAAAGTCATTCTTCCTCTCAAGGCAAGCTCAAGTGGGTGCTGGATGCAGGTTCTAACAACAGTACAGAGTTGCGGGTTTGATCTTACTCTACTGCTACCAAAATGGTGCTCAGCACCTTTCAGGCTATTTCCTGTTTTGCATGAGTTTTGTGACACCCATATAACCCAGTGCTAGGCACCCTGCTGTGTTCAGAGAAATGCAGCTCCCAACAGAGCCCCTTTTACAGGCATCCTGGCACGTCATTTACTTACTGCTGCTTGGTTCGGCCTCGGATAATCTCCAGATTTTCAAAAGCGTAGAGATCAGTAGCATTATCAGGCCAAGCCTGAATCAACAGAAATCCTGAAATGAAGAAAAGAAGATTTAAAAAATAATAATAATAATGCAAACAGTCAGTATTGGAGGTGAAATGTCTTTCTTGAGATTCTCTTCTGCCAGGAGAAGGCACTTGTGATTTCCACGTGCTTTTCTGAGAATCTCAAAATTAAACATGACATGTTAGGGATATTTGTAAACACTGCTTTGTAAACAGTTTACTTTTTAGCCCACCATAAGGCTCATGAGCACCAGAGAACAGTGTGTCAGGGGCTCTGCATCTGCCATGCTGAGCTGCCAATGACAGCTCTTGATACAAGAATACCCTGCTTGAGGGGCTGTGGGCTTCCCTGCAGCATGAGGAGGCATTGTCCCCTTTGTGAGCTGCCCTTCAGTAAGCGAAAAAGTAGGCATAAAACAGGAACAGCACAGAACAGTCAGCAGCTCAGAGTGCATTTGTTATGACAAGCAAATTTCTCTGCTCAGGTGAGGTGCTCTGGAGAAGGGAAAGAATTGCACGCAAATGTATGAAACTCTGAGGTTAGTCATTGCTACCCTGAAGGCAAAAAGACAGGTAAAAGAGATAAAGAGAGGTGGACCTGGAGTCATATCCATGGGCTCTGACATTACATTTGTTTTATAACTGGATGAACAAAATTACTTCCAAGCTGATGCCTGTGCAAGATCGCAGTCAAGCACTCTCATACTTTGTGGCTCTTGGCCACTTTGTGCTCATCTCCAGGCAGGGCTCTTTGGGCTGGGGAGGGTGTCTCCATGTGTCTCCATGAGGATGATGCAAGAGATTGAGCATGGTTCCCTAAGGAGCTGCGGAAAGGTTTTCCACAAATAGAAACACTTGGCTATTTTCAGATAGAGTGGCACACCCCTGAGTCACCACACACTTCTTGGGTAGCTGAGAATTGCTTCTACTTTTAGTCCATGGTAGGGCTGACAATTCAGCAGGAGGGACGATCTGGAAAAACCACACACCTTAGATGGGAGGCAGGGTGGGTGTAACACTGGCAAGATGCTGCTGACCTGCAGTGTGAGCCCTGCAAACTCAGGGACAGAAACCATTTGCCTGATCTTCCGCTCACAAACTTTGAAAACTTTCTTCTTCTTGCTTTAGGTTTTTGGCGGTACCACTCAGATAATATCTCATGCTTAACTCATCTCACTGACCTGATATTTCTTTGACTGTTCTGAAGACATCCAGCTTCTTAGGGTCAAGGGGTAGTGTCTTTGTGAAGGCATCCCTGAAACAAACAGAAGGAGGTATTGGGAGAAGAATGAATCAGCCTGAATTTCTCCCTAGTCCCTCTTTTCCAGTCCTCAGTGACCAGCAGGCAACTCACCCTAGAAATGCAACAGGAAGAATGCTGACATCCCCATTGATCTTTGTACAGTTTTTGAAGGAGTCGATGTTTGTGGCGTTTATGGATAGGATCCCTTTAAGTTCACCTATTCCAATGCCATTGCACACTGTTAAAATAGGGACAAAAAAGTTTGGTAGAGAAGAGAGAAACATGTAAGGAAGCACATATGAAAATACTGCTGTTCAAAAAGCTTGGTCAATTCTACCACTGTAAGATCAGTTTCATAAGTCTTTTGCCTATTGTTGCTTTTCAGAAATCGCGAAAGGAAAAACACTTCCCTTTTGCACATCTGTGCAGCCCTGCTCCTAGACTTCTGCACACACATTCTGACACATGCCCTTCTCTTTGTCCCATTTTCATTTTATTCCTGTTGATGAGACACTGAGAAGGATAAATAAAGGATGCTGATGTGTAGGACACACATTAAGTGCAGTTTATCTGTGTAAGCGTACTTGCAGCATATCCCAGCTGAAGCACGCTCTGCTGCCATGCTTCCTGAGAAAACAGCCTGTCAAAACTTCAAACTATCAGTGGATATGTGTATTGAATTTGCACTTCAAGGGCTTAATTCAGTTCAGAACTCCATCTATTTATCCCAGTAAATCATCTATCAACTCAAAGCCTTACTGTTCCACACCATGCTTTTTATACCTTTGCTGCATAGCCCATCACATTTTTTACACTTCCGAACACCATTTTCTTCCACTTCGTAAGTATCAGTATTGCATGAGCGAACGCAGGAGCCATGATCTGTCACCACATAGTTGTCTGGAAAAACAAGGATGACAGAGAACACTGAAAAACAAGAGAGATGTACTGGGGGCGATACAGGTACTTCAATACCAGGAAAAATAAGGTTTTTTGACCTTTGGCCATGCATGAAACACAGACATTAATTATTAATTTTCACATCCTTTGAACATAGACAGACATGGAGTGCTATTACCGTTTTGTAACAGAGGAGCATGGTCACAGAAGGGTGAAACAACATTGCAAAAGGCAGACTGCAGCAGTGTTGTTATCTGAATCAATACACAGCCCTTTTGAACCCTCACTTTCACACATCCTCCCAGGCTAAAGACAATGATGAACCTCAGAAAAGGATACCAGGTTTATATGCTGAACCCTCTGTTATACTTAAGTCTTGTTTGTCTAAAAGATCATGGTCATGAAAAACCTTGAAAGAAAGAAAGCATCTGTAAAGGAAGCAATGATCACAGGACTTCTCAAAGAGTGTTTAAACCAATGACTTTCCATCTGTACTAAATAAGAACCAGTTAAGAGTTGATACTGTGTCAGTAATCCACAGGATTGATCCCATATGTCTTCTCTGGCCATTGAGTTGATGATTCTATTACGATGCTTTTCTCTCCACTAAGAGAAAATCCTCAGAAGTCAAAATTTAACTGCTAATAATCAGGGAAGTTGACGGATTCAGAAAGATTTAAAAGGCTGTTTGTCTTCATAAGCCATTCTCTGACTCTTGTCACCTGTTATCAGTTCCCAGAGGAAACGAAGAGAATAGGAATGTGCTGGGCTGTAATGCAGAGGGTGACACAGGTCCCTTCTCACCCCTTGAACCTTCTCTTTGGCTGCACACTGAAATGAACTTACGTGGGCATTCCCTCACACAAGTGGCTCCGAAGCTGTATTTTCCCTCAGGGTTGACATCCATTTGATAGGTGGTGGGGTTATAGAGGACCAGTGGGGGACACGTGTCCTTGCAGGTAGCATCATCCCGAAACTTGCGGCATGCCTGTTGTCAAACAACAGCACCCATTTAAAAGTTACAAGGTCTTTACATTAGCTGTTTAAAAACACTTCTGTGATCTGTGCTGCTTCTCACTTAGCTCTAATGGGAATCCTGAGCATCTACAGGGCTGGTCCGCAGTGCTTAGGAAGTGAAAGGTTAATTCAGGTTGGGCAATTTAGTATGATATTTGAAAAAAAAAAAAAAGAGCAAATGTAAGGTTTTCTTGTTCTGAACAAGAAAACTTGGCACTCTGGAGAAGAACTGCTGGGATTCACGTGGGAACATGGGCGAATCTGCATGCCTGAGATGAAATTTTCCCTACAAGCAGTAACCAGATCAAGACAAACAGTACTTTTCTTGGCCAGCCACTTTTTAATAACTTCAATCAAATCAAGTTCTTTCCTGCCAATTACTGACTTTTGTGTCTGAATATTAAAAGGAAGCCATTCTATTTGGCTGCAGGTAATGAACAACTTAGAAGCTTTTTATGAAGGATAAGTTGGTTCTTCCAACCCAATCCAGCATTAAATTAATAATCATTCCCTTTTCCCCTTTATTTGTCCCTGGTTTTCCAGATGAGACAGAATAACTCTTCCTTGTAAGCCAGTAAGAGCATCCTAGCTATGCAATTTCTCAGGGTGGCCAGAATACAGATAACAGCAACAAAACACAGACTGGACAGTTGCTGTGGGAATTACTAAAGTGAGCATCACTTAATTCAGAACTAAATTTAGTGCAAAGTCGGGGACAAGTTAAAAACACAGCATGTATTAACCCCTGAAAACTCTTGTAGAAAGGCAACAACATTTTTTATTCCTAAAAAAGTTAGATTTGCCCTTTTCCCATCCACTGTACCAGGGTCCCCCAAAGTTTGTAGCAACTGAGAATCAGACAGGCAAACTTTATTACTAAAGACCAGTGTTGCAAGGTTTGTGTCCTCTTCCCTGCCTGTTTCGGGGAATGCTTGCTCCCATTTCAACAGGGCATCCTATGGGTCAGTGCATCTCAGAAGCTTCCTCAGATGGAAAAAGGTTGCAGGACATTCAGCTGCTCGCCTGCCCCTCTGTTTAGGGTTTTAAGCACTGATGAAGCTGTAGCATCCTTACCAGGCAGTCGCTCTCCCGAGGTCCCGTGCACCCTGCAGCACACTGGTTGTGGCAGCAGTCACTGGGCACCTTTCCTCTGCACCGGCCAGAGCATTGCTGGGCACAGATGACTTTTGTTACTGAAAGAAAAAAAAAGAAAAAAAGGAAAAGAACAGAAATGAGGAATGTTTAGGCTGTAATGAGGTCAATAAGTGCGGAACAACCATCTGATGCAGTATCTGTGATAGTTTCCCCATGTTCTGCTTACAAATTAGGCAAAAGCTAGAAAGGGTGAGAGCTGGTGTGGGTGGTGGCAAGAAGAGGATGTATATAGCTCTTGATGGGGTGCAAAGCACTCTGGTCCAGGCCAGCAAATCCTGTCCTGCTTAGAAAGAGCATCCAGGCCCCTTTGACATCAATGTCTGAATCAAGAAAAACTCCATGGAGTCATGCAACTTTCAGCTTGGCTCTGCTTTATTGAGGTAACCTGCTACTACTGGTGCTAGCTTTGGGAAAAACAACATGACAGGAGAACTGCCAGAACTCTGGGCTGTAGTGGGAAATTATGTATCATTGGTGCGGTCTTAGGATTCCTTTGATGACTAAAAATATTTCTGAAATTTGCAGAGAGAGGGGACATCCACTCAGTAAACTGATCTCATATGCATACAATATTATTTTCTTTAAGCTTCAATTCCTTGGCCAAATTTTATCTTCATTACTCAACTTCCTCAGGGTTTGCACCAATGTAACCCAAAGGAAAAGCTAATCCTGGGTCAGCTTTTAACAGGAGAGGAAAAACTGCCTGCAATAATTTTTTAGATCCAGGATATAATCTCAATTTAAATATCAAAGCAGATACAATAGTAATCATAAAAATAATTTTAAAAAGCACAACACCACAAAATGCAGAAATTAATGGATAGTATATGCTAGTACCATGGGCCAAAACTGGTCTGCTTTTTCTCTACAATAAAATCACTGATCAGCAGACTCAGGCAATAGGGGACTGAGTCCCCAACAGAGAAAGTGGGGGACTTCTAGTGTGCTTCACTACAGCACCCTGAGCATCTGTACAGTGCAGTAACTGCTACCAGCTTCCCAGCTGGGCAGAAATGAGTTACAACACCACCAGGAAATCCTATAAGTCAGAAACAGATGGTTGTTAACTAATAGAGAGTTATCAGAAAATGCAACCTGATACAGGTACACAACCATGACTTTTTTCTTTCTAAACCACACTATATTTTTCCATTATCCATTTTTCTTGTATCTTGTAAGCAACATATTGTCTTTTCAAGGAAACACATGATTTCCACAATACACATTAGCTTCTCTGGCAGCAACTCCTCTGTTCAAACAGAAACAAGGGAAAAAAAGGTATATTGTTCAACATGAACTGCATTTTGATACAACTTTTTCGTAACCATCAGCATAGGAGTAAAACAGCTCATCACTTTGATAGCTATTGACTGAAGCTTCCTGCTGAAAAAATGTATCATGGCAAACATTTATGTTTCATACCGAATATCTCACATTCATCTAAGGGGAAAGACACATATCAGACCAAACTTCCCCACATATGAAAATGTGAGATACATTTTCAGCTGCTCAGATTCTCAAATGCTTCAAGAGTAGAGCCAAAGCCTGCAAATGGTTTCATTTTATGTACTCCACGTAACCCTCCTGAAGCCAGCATGTGTTTGTAAATGCTGGAAGTCTGCAGGATTGAGATTTGATGTTTTGCAAGCCCCTGGAACAGCTATTCTGTCTCAGTGGTGGGGATACTGCATCACTGTCCTTGGAAGCAACTTGGTGAGCTTGGCAATGGCACAAGAAAAAAACAAAGCTTGCAGCAAAATAAGAGAAAAGGCTCTATATTTATTTTTCTGTAGGCTGTAGAAGCTGTACATACTTGGTCTGACACTTAGAAGCATGAAACTTAGGTTTAAGTCATTATTTACAATGGAAAATGTTGCATTCGTTTGTGTAAGTATAGCAAACTTTCCATTGAGCTTTACATTGTTATGCAAAATTGGCAAGCAAGAGGAATTAGAAACAGTGTTTTTCCCCAATTACTATAGAAAAAGGAAATAATGAAGTATAAAGAAAACCTCCTCAATCTTTAGGAGAAATAAAGTCTTGCAAAATCTCAAGCAACTCTGATTGCATGTTAGTCTTGTAATTTCAGGAAAATAGACTACCTTCAAAATTTTACAGTAAAGCATATGCAACAAAACTGAACAGCCTCACAACCCCAAATATCTAAATTCACAAACTAAGAAATGACTGAGTGTTCAAAAAGTCTTCTGAGTACAGTATGTAGTGTTATTGCCCATATGATGGTGACATTGTTTGTGTCTATAAAACAAACTTGTTAGTGTTCAAACTGGAGCTGGATGGCACTTTGAGCAACACGATCGGATTTAAGTAAGTTGTCCCTGCCCATGGCAGAGGGTTTTGACCAGATGACCTTGAATGGTCCCTTCAACCCAAATTGTTCTGTGATTCAATGATCCTCGTGACTGAGTTTTTTTCAGAGCAGGAAGCCCATATGTGCACAAGTGTGATGTAGACTTGTTTCAGACCCACTGCCACTTATCATGCCTACTAAGACTGTGAGGAGAAGCAAGCCATGTGTTGTACTTCAAGGAGTACGAGCATAGGAGGATGAAGAAAGGACAAGTGTATAACACATGCTGCTAGTGCTCAATTGGCAGGTAAATTATTCAGTAGACAGAAGATTACTACGTCAGATTGTAGCATCCAAGATAATTATTCCTAATTAATCTGCACGCTTACAAGTCTGGCAGTTCTGTTCACCAGCACCCCAGCAGTGGTCTTCTGTGCAGTTCGGATGGCATTTTGGACCTAAAACATAAGAGTGAAGTATTATAAAAACATTTGCTGTTTAAAACCTGGATGACAACACCATGTGTGTCATAGGAAACAAAACCTTGAGCCTTCATTCTCAATAAATCACGGGAGAAGCATATGTATACTGTTGCTCAGAAATTTTGAGTGCTGGAACTAAAATCCTTATCTGTTGTTCATAGCTGGTTTCCTATGTGCAGTACTACACACCTCATAGCAAGCGAGTGCAATACTCTGCTGATCTGGCAGACAAAAGAGGAGTATTTTTCCCAGGTACAGGAATTTCAGCAACTGTCCTTCTGGCTCTCAGGCTTGGATTTGCATAAAGCTGCAAGTCACTACTGGCCTGCATTTGGGCATGAGACAGATGCTTGCTGCAGGCCATGTGGAAATTAATGTTTCTGAACAACATGCTTCTAAGAAGAAAACAAAACCAACTGGATTCACAGGTAACTGCCAGCTATTCCTACCACAAAACAATTTGACTTGTCTGAACCATGCACTCCTCTTGCTCTCAACCAAAAACATCCCTCAGCATAGGTCTATGCAGCAGTCACTGGGGAGGCATCGGGACGGATGTACACCTTCAATGTTCAGCATTGGGTACTTGTTGCTAAGCATCCCTTTCTTATCTGCCCTCCTCCCCCTCCCTGCTGTGTGTACTCTTTTTTTTTTTTCCTTTCCCCTTTCAGTGTCAAACAATGTTCCAGAGAAATAACTTATTTTAGATTACAGGATCACTATCAACACTGACCATAAGTGGCTGTCTACGCAGACTAATCTGGAATTTACTACACTGAAGAGACATGTCATATTAGAATAATTTCTCCTGCCAGTAGCACGTGATCCTCCCCCCTGTTCACTGCCGATCACATAGCTGAACAAATGTCAGTACTTGTCCAGGAGTCAACTGATTTGCTCTGGGACTGAAGAACTATGTTTTTTTCAAAGTTAAAAAGTTAAAGGTTAACTTTTCCATGATAATCAGAGCCAGGCTCCTGTGCTGACTTGTACTGTTTGCAGCAATGCTAGGTTACATTCGGGCTCTGCAGCAAATATGTCAACACAGAAGTTGTCGATTACACAACTAGAAGATAAAGAAAATATGTTTCCCACCAGTTTACAGTGCCAGAAATGAAATGCTCAGAAGTGAAAATAAACTCCTTTCCTTGAAGTAACAGGGGATTTCACAAGAACTCACAAGGCTCAAGGATCCAGGCTCTTCTCAGTAACATCCAGTGATAGGACAAGGGGCAATGGGTGCAAGTTAGAACACAGGAGGTTCCACATAAATATGAGAAAAAACTTCTTTACAGTGAGGGTGACAGAACACTGGAATAGGCTGCCCAGAGAGGGTGTGGGGTCTCCTTTTCTGGAGACATTCAAAACCCACCTGGCCTCGTTCCCGTGTGATCTGATCTAGGTGTTCCTAATCCGACAGGGGGATTGGACATGATATCTTTCAAGATCCCTTCCAATCCCTGATATTATGTGATTCTGTGATTAGCTTGAGCCTACCTTAGGCATATACTACACAAACTTTTAAACATATGCATATCTCCTTGCTCATCTAAGCATCAGATTTATTTACCTCTCATCATGACATTTTCAAGGATTATTCATGCATCACAAAACATCGGAGTTTTTTTACAGCATTCTTGGTAGAAAATTGTGCCTTACTGCAAAAATGTGAAGGTGCCTGTATAGCTGCTTTAAATTTAAAGACTGCTGAAAAACATGCAAGTGCATGTTATTCTCGTTTGTGTGGCTATCTTTGAAGAAAAGCATTCATAAGGTACTGCATGAAATCAATAAAAATTTCTTTGAGCTATGAGTTAAGGACGTAGACATGACAAAACATTAAATCTCATGTCAATGATGAAGAACTGAATGGATTTCCCTCAGAACCAGGTTAGATGGCCCTGTGTATAAGAACTGGTGGACATGAAAACCAAAGCTGAGAGTTTGGTTGCTGGCTCTTCTCTCTGAAATGAGGAAGCTCATAGCATTTTGGTAAATTAATACTTACAAGAAGAAAGATTGCTTGCAAAGTCAAGTACTGTGAGAGGTTTCCTGCTTGTATCAATGATGTCATTCCACAGAACAGTGTCCATGTTGCACAGTTTGGGGTTGTTGCTGATTTTAACACCTCCATTGAGAATTTCTGCCATGGAAGGAAAAACACTAATGAGTGAAGCACCTCTCTTAAGTCTTCTCCCTCTCTCTCTCTATCTGATTTTAAGAAAGGGAAAAAAAAACTCAGATTTCTTCATTTCAGTCATGCTATGCTGACAATCTGCACAGCGCAAGCACACTTGAACTAACCCCAGGCTCAGACTGACAGGTTCTGGAGGGTTACCTGCTGTTGGATGCCATTGAGAAGCCACTACACATAGCTTTTCACCCAGTGTCACATCCAGAGGCCACTGACCTTGGCAGACATAGCAGAAGGTAATGTGTTTTTACCTGCTTCACTCATGATTCAGTCTCCTCATGCAAACACTTCTTTTCAATGTGTGCTGCTACAAAGTCTGTAATAAATCAGTATGGCAGAAGACTGGGCATATGGCCTGTTCTGCCATCCACTACAGTGCCTCCGTTACAGTGATTGTGATCTCTGATAGAGGGTGAATTAGGCATCTATTAGCACTGATGGTTTGCACAGCCGGACCCATCAGCCAGAGACCATACAAGATCCTAACTCTGCAGCTCTTCACATACCACCAACTCCCACTGGAAATTAACACAAAACAGTAAATTACACACATTAGAATAATAATAAAAAATAAATAAATCAAAAATAAGAAGTGAATGATTCTTTTCCATTTTGGGGACAGAAATAAATTTCAGCATCCTATTGATGCTTTGGACTTCGTGTCCTTTTGTAATAGCAAATTATGAACTTTCTTCATGTTTTGAAAAAGGCTGTACAGCAGGAAAGCGAGTAGAAAAATGGGAAACTACATCCAGCTTCTAAAGCATTGACACTGAGAGAAGATCTTCAATTTGGTCTTGATATCAATAATTTAATGGTTGAAGTTTACTTATGGGTGCCTCCACCTTTTGCCCTGGTCTCACCTGATAGCCGTTTCATTGGCAGCTCTCGAAGTCCCTGGGTTTTATTCATGTGGTAATTGGATAAAACTGCCAGGGCGAAAGAGTTGTCGTAAAGCACATTTCCTCGGATAATCTGGAGGTTTTCTAAGGGAATAACGTCCACCATGTTAAGTGCAATGAGCACATAGCCTGCAACTTCCTGTATGGTCTGAGAGAAGAAACAAGGCACTTAATCCACAGCATTTATAAACATCTTTCATCCTCTTGACAAGGTTACTTTCCTTCTCCCACTCCCCCAGTACAATCTTTGAACTTTAATGGATGAGAAAACAGTCTCATAAGAACTAAATAAACTGGAGAACAAGAAAGGGCTATCTGAAAAATGGAGCCAAGGAAATGCATCTTCATGTTTGTATTTTGCATTCTATTGACTGTGCTAAGCAGGTATAGAATGACCCTAAAAGTAGCTACCAGCTGGTCACTACCTGTATCCTGTTCCCAAGCAAGGGCAAGTGGACATACGTAGAGCATGCAGGAGAAGAGGGCAAGCACATATGATATGCTAACTGTGTATGATGCTTTCTCTGAATATTTACCTTCAACCATTTGCAGCACAAACACTTCATCTGATTAAGTCTTATACTTTATCTTCTATGCCTCTTCCCTAACCAGCACTCTAATGTTCAACAGAGGGGAGGATCAGGCAATCACCTCTCAAGCGATCGATATTTACAGGACAACAAGACAAGTGAAGCACTGACCATGGATGTAGGTTAATTCCTGTCTTGTACTGTGAAATGTGTGCATTTCTATCTTCTAAAAAAAATCCCTGCAAATGAAAAAGCCCTCAGGCTACTTAGAATATTCTTCTCTTCTATGAAGTCTATCAGTGAGTCTTCAGAAGACTTGTTATGTACCTGGAGATACTGATCTTCATGGTCAAGCAGTGCTTGGAAAGAAGAATGGCAATACCATCATATTTATAACCTCTGAAACCTCTATACATCTGAAACAACTATTTTCTGACGTTCATGCTTGCTATTGCAGTGTTTTTCCCTTTCTTTGTTCTCTGAGGAGGAAAGCTCATGAAAATTTCTCTAAACTCAGATGATTGACCTGCTTACTCAGATCCACCATAGAAGAGTTCTTGGTACCAGATACACATTTTTCATGTAGAACATGCATTTTCTCCTCCCGCCTTTTTCTTTGTAAACCTCCTAATCTGACACAGCAGGGATGCCAAAAGCAAAGCATTTAAAACTTCTTTAAAAATATAAACCCTAATGTGCAGTGCTGCTGCCATTGGTGCATTCTGACAGGGGAGAGCAGAACTGTACTCTTTACCCACTGTCTGCTGGTGGGGAACCTGGAGGTGTCAATGACAGACTTCTCCTCCTCATGCTCTGGCTGCATTTTAACATCCATCCTGTCTGTTCTCTTCTCAGTTGGCTGTGGTAGCTTATGCAGTTGAGGACAGAACAAATGCTGTGATGGGAATAGTCTGTGTGTTAAGTGCAGAGGATTACCTTGAAGGTCACAAAAAGCACACAGCTGGTGCAGAATGCAGCTGCCTGCTTCCTTGGAACACAGGTGCTAATAGATGGTGAGGCACTCACCATCACGTGTGGAAATGGATCACAGATTGCAGAGAAGGGTAACAGCCTCCACACATCAAAGTCTGCTATCAGTGATTGCCACTCACTTTGCCATTTGCTTTGCCCAATCATATAACAAAGCCTTTTGCTCTCTCAGAGGGAGACAAAGGGTAAGCATATGATAATTTTTGAAAATTACAAACCCATCTGCATGGCAACCAAAATAGGTCGGGTCAACACTTGAGAAGCTATTTCTCAAAGTAAATGATTTTGTGTAATTGAGCTGAGCATAATCTGCAGCCTACAGACATGCTGCGACTGTGATTTGCAATATCTTGACAATTACTGTTTTTGGATCACTACAGCTTTTTATAGATAGCTAGATGATCTTTTACACTCAGAAATGCAGTAAGATTCCTTTATCAAGATAAGCCATGTTGGCCGAAACCACTAACCTTAAGGAAGGAGAGATCACGGTTATGCTCCACGTAGGTAATCTCCAGGTTACTCAGTACCACTTCACAGTTGTTGTACATTCTCTGCAGGCTGGTGAAATGGTCTTCCACATGCCCCAGCTGGGTCAACTTGTTATTTGTCCCTTGACAAACTGCGGAAGAAAGAAGAAAGCTTCATGAAGGAAATCAAGAACAACTACGGAGAGCTGAACTCCAAACTCCAAAATGTGTTGCCCATCCAGTTTTTACAAGAATCACCATAACTGAAGCATCAGCACAGTGAAAAACACAGATGTGTCTACTGTGCATGAATCGAATGACAACAGCACTAGGAGCATACAACACTTCCTAGGCAAACAGATGAACCAGCATTATAAACAAGCAAGCCCCAGAAACTGTTCACTCTTCCACCTAACATTAAAACATCTTTATGTTACTGCAATACAGAGGAAGGGAGAGTAATACATAAAGAAATGCTACAGAAGACTTCAAAGCACCTTTCAGGTAGAAAACTTCAACCCAACTTGGCTCTGGGGTGGGATCGAAAGAAGGCCTTCATCTCATCATTACTATAATGTATGTCAGGCCTGATCTCAAGAAATTATGCCTTCACAGAGCCATAATTTTGAGAAACACCAGTTACAAACTGCAACACCATTGTATGGGGTGCCATAAAGCAAATAACAAATATACTTGACAGAGCTGGATATAAATTTCAAAGGGAAGACACCTGTTGAAGATTTACCAAACAATTGATGTTTCACTAGTAGAAAAAATAACTTAATATTTAATGATAAAAACATATTTATCTACTGCCAAAACCATTCATTGAACACATGTTACTCCTCAGTACAGTCATCACCATTAAGGAGCTACAGTGATGAACTACAGACGAAATACTCTTCATCTGTGTTTGAAACAGATCATTCACTTACATTCCTCAGTTATTTCTCATTATACATCTACATAAGCATTATTGTATTTGTGATCAAAGTGGCAACTGTACATGGGAGTAGCTTAACAGGGACTGTGATTACACCCACAAGAGCATCAGGTGTAGAAAATGACCCTATTTATATTTGCCTCAAATTTCTGTAATGGATGAGAATTTCCTAGGCAGGATTTTCTGCTCCAGTGTCAAAGTTAACTGTTTAAATGTGTTCATGTTTAAAATCTGCATCTGAGTTCTTTCGCATATGGGGACCACAGATTATTAGCCAGAGACACAGGAGAGGTCTTATTCTGTGGCATGATCATACTTCGAGTGTATAAAGTTAGAAAAAATTGTCACATATTGGCCTGCACTGGAAGATGCATTGCTGCTGGGGATGTGAGTGAAGAGGCCTTGCACTGTTTGGAAAAGTATGAGTCCTACCAGACTTCTTCTGGAATTGTAAGCGATGTTATTGTCCAGCTAAGATAAAAGCAGAGATTAGGGAAGAACACAAAACTATGCAGAAGCTGCAGTTTTTACACTACAGCTTGAATGGAAAGATGGGTGGAAAGAGCATCCCTCTATGGCCTTGTCTTCCAGGCCCATGCCTACCATCTGCCAACTATGCAGCTGTGGAACCAGAGACAATCAGGTCACCAAAATGAGCCCCAGGGAAACAGCATGCCTGCAGATCTATTCACTTGGGATCACAGAAGAGCTAGAGCTCTGAAGTTGGCTCAGTTGACCCAAAAAGCACAGCCTTTTTCACTGCTTTCTAGCTCAGGGCTGACATAGCAGGCTGAGGGCATGGTTCCTCACACACTTCTCCCTCTCTCATGGGACTGCTCACTGAATCACGCCAAAAAGTTGATCCAAGCCCCTAATAATGCAGAACAATAAATAAGTAAATGAAATGAGGGTTTTTTTTAGCTCAAGAAAGCTTGTCAATTTGGGTCACCGTGGTGTTCCACGTACTTCTGTGTTGGAAACAGCTCTTACGAGGAGAGGGAGAGGGCAGAAGGACCTTGCCAGCCTGTGAGGTCATAAAAGGAAAAGTAGACATAGCAAGCTCTGAAGAGGCTTCAGGTTGGTCCACTAGGACTTGCTATCTTCCCCTGTCCTATGAGGACAGACAACTTTGATGGCTTCCTACCAAACGTGTCTTAAGCCATATGCAAAATACGTTCCCTCCATCAGGCGCATCATGTCCTCTATTCAGTAAACAGAAGATATAGGACAAACATTTGTTAAGATCTGGGGAGCAAAAGTAAATAGTTTGCTTCTGTTAAGATTTGAACAGTATATGGCCAGCAGTATTCGGACCACCCCGTGGTCTGACACCCCCCATAGCAGCTCCCCTCATAATTTTTTGTTTGCTCAAATATGTATGGGGCCAAACACTTATTTGCCATAGAAAGATCTAAGTGCATAAAAAAAGTTAACTTAGTTACAGTAATACCAACCAAATAGGAACCAGGGTCATAAGTAGTATATGCTGAGAAAGTCGAATCAAACAGAAGAACATAAAAAGAACATAAATCCATGGAGTAATGTTACTGAACTCGGGCTAATCTGCTGCACAATTTTCCAAATAAAAGGTTTCGAAAGAAAAGAGAATGACTTGCTTACACGTGATAAATAATACTATCCTGCAATTTCTCTGCTTATGAAAACTGCGTTCTGAAAAGATACATGCTATAATTATCTGGATATAATACTGGCATGAACACTATTCTGGCCAGAGGGGAAAAAAAACAAGACAAATTGCAGATCAGAATCTTCAGAAATAGGCAATGCAGACTGAGATTGCACGTATCAGGTAAATATAGCAGGTCATTTCTTCTAGCCTATGCCAAGCATCTGCACGGGTCACACAGGCAATAGAGGTAGCCTAGCACAGCGTAGTACTGGCCTGCCTCAGCAGAGTTCAAAGTGGGGCATATACGCATGAGTGGATGGAAGAATTATATTATGATTTAACATCTGTTAGGATTGATCTATTTACCCTCCACAGATTTTGATGCCAGCAACATTTACTATATACTTTTGTTTCAGTGAGTAACAGAGCAAACTATCCAGTGTAAGGAGTCTGTAGAGGGAATGGATTCTTCCACAGTACTGCTAAGTAGTGTGGTAGCATACTCCACATAATAAATCCCCAATGAGGACGTTAGCATGGCTCCAGCATGTTTTAGATAAAAGTGAGAATGAAGTTTTCTGATAGAAATTCAGGGTGAGATTGTTCCCAGGCAGTAGAAAAGGTGAGATCCAGATCTGAAAAGTGGGCTGATCTCTAAAAGAGGGAAGTTTTGCTCTGATCTGCTGTGTTACTGTAACAAAAATGCAGCCAGTATGGAAATGTTGCTGCAGGGCAGCAGTGTGGGACGCCAGAGAGAAGCTTCATTTCTATGGGATGTTATTCTTAGCAAATGTACTGGACTTCCTAAATGTCAGTGTAGAGTCAGTGTTGAGTCATTTACAGTATTACCTCAACAGATGACCTAAAAGTAATGCTTGCTCCCTACTGTACCTCAAACTGAGCTGCAAAGTAGCATTTCTAGGTGATGCAACCTCTGCAACCCTCTGATTCTTCATTTTCTAGGACTATTGGAAAGGTCATTGGTTTCTGCTGAGACTATTGTTGTGCAAACAACTAGGGTAAAATGAAAGCATTTCCTAAATTGCATTTTTCCACAGGCAATTTTAGGGGCACAGAATGCACCCACCCCTCTACAATGCTAAGTGACTATATCCTCCCAAATTCATTCAATCTCAAATCTGTTTTCATCTTCTTCTCAGAAAATCTCTGATTACTGAAGCACCAATCCTGTCATGCATATTTGTCCCACACTTGATAAAACCCCAGAGAATGCTTTGAACCCAAATTACAAATCATCAGTTGTTTCTGTTCGTGTTTTGCCTGATTTACCCTCTTGCTGCTCTGACACACACACTGAAATGATAACTCCATAAGACAATTTCAGAGACATGCAAGTCCATTTCCATGCTTCATACATCACTGATAGCTCTATTCTACTTGGCATAATAAATGTGTATGTTTTTTTCTGCATCTTTTCCAGCCACTAATGACAATGCAAAACCTGCAGAAAAGAGATTTTTTGCTTAATCTGCCAGAATATTTATAATAAGTCCTTTGTTCTCACTCATTTGCAAGTTCATTTTTGATTCATTTTGGCATTTCTTGGAAGAGCAGTACCTTGCAGGGATCTTGTTCCAGATGCAGAGCTGCCTCCAGAGGCCAGGGAGGAAAATGACTCTTGGTCTTCTAACATCAGTGATGCCCAATACTAATTCACCTCAACCAGAGTGTGGAGAACACTTCAAGCGAACTGGAAACATTTTGTAAGAAATACTGATCAACATGGTTATGTATGGGCAATCACAGATAGGAATGGTTTTGTGTTGATGTATTCACCCCTTACAAGGGCATCCACTGACCTTTTAGAACTTGATCTTTGACGTTCCTTCCAACTCAAGCAGTTCTATTGTCCCCTACTAATTAAATGAGAATCCCCTTGTGTACTCAGGCACAAATCTGGACAGGTCTTGTACGTTACGTTTTTTTTAACTAATCCCAAAGTTCTCCCTTACAACTATTGAACAGCTCCCCAAAGGCCCTCCAGATAGCTGTGGAAACCTGGTATGTGCAGAGCTAGCACTGTTAAATGATCAAGAGAACAGCATTTAAGATTATGAGGCAGAACGAGAGCAGGCAACACATTTGTAATAATTAATAACTATTTCTGATAAAATATTTTCTGCAAAGAAAACAGGAATGAAATGTCAGAGACTCAAAAAAGAAAGTGACATTTTGTTATATGTGATTAATATATAGTAATACTTTACATATTCCTCAACTTTAGAGAGAGATGTGATGGAGAACTTCCTGTATTACTGAGTTTTGAGTGTATTTTTCATACTGAGTAAGTTTCATGGGGGTAGAAAGACTACATGACACAAGAAGAAAAAGCTGCTGAAATGTGCTTTGAAAAGTTGCAATATGGAAAGAGGAAAGGAAAGGAAAGGAAAGGAAAGGAAAGGAAAGGAAAG
>JAOWBP010002978.1:45648234-45660140 GCA_028571105.1 Tragopan temminckii
AAGGAAAGGAAAGGAAAGGAAAGGAAAGGAAAGGAAAGGAAAGGAAAGGAAAGGAAAGGAAAGGAAAGGAAAGGAAACAAGTGAGGAGTGCTCAGATGCTGGCAGATGTTTTCCCTTGAAAACAGTGGTTGCAAATGTATACAACTGCTAAAAAGACCAGCCTAATGTCAGCACTTGGGCTCTGGAAATGTCACCACAGAATACATTTTTGCACATACTCAAACATGGTAATTTGTAACATCGTGAAAAACAGCCACATGTGGCTGTTTTAAGTCCCAACTCTAAAAGAGTGGTTTAGAGTAATGCAATGACTGAGATTAATTCAGATTTTAGGCACATTAGGAAAAAGCAATGACAAGAGTTCTTAAAAATGCTTACATGGAAGCTAATCGCAAAAGTGACCCAAAATTAGTGCCACAGCAAAGACTATGCTCTAAAAGAAAACTTTTTCCAGATGGTTTCTTATTTCTATTTACTTGATGAGAGTAACTTTTCCAGCTAAATCTAATTTAAAGTCTCCCCTGCTCTGGTTAGGAGTGGAGATCTGCCCTCTGATGTCAAAAGTCACATCCTAAATTGTAGACACAGAGGCAGCTTGACAGATGGATGACCTGATTGCTTGTGAGTGTCTCCATCTAAAAGAATAGTTAATGATATAAAAATCATCTTGCTCCTCAATAAAGACCTCTCCAAAATAAAAGCATTTCTAGCATTTCTAACAATAAGAAATTCTGTCTTATGAATTCTCTATGATTTTTTCCCTCAATATTATTTAGTAATATTTTTGTTTTTCTTCTCTGTTGCTATTATTTAATTCAGCACATATATTCCCTAATGTTCCAAAATCAGTCTTTCCACTGGCTTCAGTGAGAATGGGATGTGGGTTTCAATTCTCTCACTGACACAGATGAAGAAATAATAATGACAGTGTGGGCTAGTCCAGAGTTTAAACTTTCCCTCCAAATGCCTTACAAAACTACTGTAGGAGGGATAGAGCAGAAAACCAAGCTTTTCTATAAAAACATCAATTTCAAAATGTAAATAAGAGGGTGGTTTGGTTTGTTATTTTGTTTGCTTTTTTTTTTACTAGGGAGGTTTTCTAGTGAGATCCTGAAAGGTATGTGGTTTTAGACCAGTTTTCTTCAGATAGCTTTGTCAGTGTTTAGTAGAAAATTACTGCTGATTGTGTCTGAAGATGACACAAATGCTGGGGCTCTAAATAATAATGAGAGGCGGGTAACCTGCACAGGCTGAATTGTATAACTTAGGAAAACAACCCCTCTGAATGACATTTATCTGAATTATAGCCAAAGGCAAGGTCTCACATCAGACTGTAGGACATGACTAGAAAATGGAGACCTAGAATGCAATCTTCCTGAGAAGGACTTAGGGGTGAGCACTGCATGGCTTGATGCAGAAGGAAACCACAGTCACTGGATGCATCAGCAGGAAAATACCAAACAAGTAAAGACCCACAGTCAGCATTCATCTCTAGCTGTGCCTTGATGTGCTGAGAGCAGAAGCCTCTGCACTAGTCCAGTCCTAGTGAAGCAACTTCTTGAAGCACTGGAAATGCCCATCCTAGCTTCAATCATTTCCCAAGATGGGTTCCCCAGACTGATGAGCTGTGCTGCCCACCTAGGACTTGGCTTGCGCATGGGTTTTGGTTTACTGGAAGTGCAATTACCAGTGAACTCAACAATGAGATACTGTTATAATAGCAAGGAACCTACAATAACAAGGGAACTTCATATATATCAACTACTGTGCAAACACATGCAGAAACGATAATACTTTGTAACTTTTATACACCAATGATTGAATCTACAGAAACACACACATCTCCCCCATTCATCCCCCAATGCTCTTAGGAGAAACTCAAAGCCACACTTAACATGTTATTTAAAGTCAATCTTAGATGAGAAGTTCCCCCACAGCAGTTTCTCTGTGTGAACTTGGCAGAGCACAGTGATGATCTTATAGTTCCCAACTTAGAGTGGAGCAATTGAACGTGTATGCTCGAAGATACAAAACTCTTCAAGTTCAAGCATGTCTTAAGCAACATACTGCGTGGCAAAGCAACACCAAACCAACTGCAAAGAGCAATGAAATTTTAGAAACAACTTGAAGGAAATCAAGTGGAAAAGGCAGTGCTGGTGGTGCATTTGGTAATAGCAGACGCAAGCACTTCTGGCAGGTCATCCAATAGGAAGCACTGTCCACACATCAAATCTCACCTTTGTTTCTTCATGCTGTGTCAAACCCACATACTGACTAAAGTAAGTTCATTCAGCACTGCAAAATAACCCTAGTGTGAATCCAAGGAGGAGGCCCTGAGTCCTCCTAGTGCTTTTCCCACAGATAGGCCAATCAGGTAGCACAGCGCCTGGCTAATAGCCCTTCAGCTCTCCAGTTTTGCTGCAAATGTTCCAAAAAGTCTATGTAAAGACCAGCACCAAGTGGCCAGAATACCTACAACACCGTTCACTGAGCCTTTAATCCTGAGAGATATGCATGGCAGGGGTGTGGCATTTTCAGATCCACACCAGAATATATCTGGAAACAAGAAGACGACAACAGATACCCAAGCCTGTATGTGCCTTGTCATCTGAGAAAATGCATTCTTTGTCATTTGTTCCAGCAACATTCAAAGAGCATCAGAGTTTTATAGTACAATAAAAAGAAAATATGCCCATGAAAATGAGAGACCAGTGACTAATTACATCACAACTGAATTGTTTAAAACAATATCAAAATGAGTTAAAACTTGGAAAACAAAATTTAAAACATGAAATGATGCTGTGAACATTTTATCATGTAGGGTTTTTTAAGATACTGCAATTGAATATGTCCATCTGTACTTTCCAATTGAAAGAAAACAAGTGTTTTTCTTGGTTTGTGTTAAATTGAGCCTTATGTTGTAACAAATTTTAGCCTTTACATAGGTAGTTCTGAATCTCATGAGGCTTTGGTTCTAGGTGAGCACTCATATGCAATCACAACAAGTAAAAAAATGTGATAAACATATCACATCTGATTCCGAGTAGAAGACTAACAGTTGCTATTACAAATGTAACATATTCTCAATTTTTAACCTACAAATATATATATAAATGCATACATACTTATATGATCTCTAGAGACTGCAGTATATACGTAGCACAAGAGCAACCATGCAGGTTTTATTTACCACCTTTAGCCATGCATGCCCACACTCCATGGTAAGCACATTCACTTCCATGCACAACCCCATCCACCAAAGTCATGGCAAATACAGCCAGCAACCACAGTAGATGGTGAATCCAGCCCCTGGGGCTGCTCTGTCACTGCACAGTGCTTGCTCTGAAGCTGGTCTGTAGAAAGTAACTCTTTGCAAATTTCAGCCTCACACAGATTCAAGCAGGAAAGCTACAGTAAGAGGGAGTTACGCTCCCAAAATTCCCAGGAAGCATCTTGTCCCTTAAGAATGAGATCGCTTTCTTGAGTGAGGCTAAAACAAGACAGGACCAAGATAAACAGTATCTGCTCCTTTAAACAATAAAGGTACTGTTGTTATCTATACTAACAGAGCAAACAGGCCCTGTCAAATAACTAAGAAAAATAAGTAAAAGCTGATAAATTTAAAAGGTTGTATTCATGGGAATGAACATTACAGTTAACACTTCCGTTAGGGTTTCCAGTAGAAATTTGGATACTTGTAAATGTTGACAGGCAAGCAAGTTAATGCATGCCTGCATGGGTTTTAAAAAACTCCAATATTTAAGTTTAAAAGGAATAGTTGAAGAGCATATTAAACGTACATGTGCTCCGGATTGCTGTTTGATCTGCATTTAAGCCTTGACTAAAAGTCAATGGAGAGACTCTATTGAAATCAATTGGATCTGAGACAAGCTCTTATTTCATTTAATTTAGCTGTGTGAAATTCAATAAATGAGGTAAACAGACATACCACTCTTTTATTTCTGAAAGAAGGAGAGCTAAGACTATGTTTTGAAACCACCGCTAAACAGCCACAAAATGATTTAACAGCACTTGGGTAAGTTTGGAGACCAATTTATCTTCAACAGCCTGGGAAGGAAAAACTTCCAATTTGGTCATTGCTACTGTGAATGTTGCATGTTACAGCAAGTGCCCTGCTTTTAAAGTTGGCCTTATTTAGCAATACAGAATCTCAGCCGCATTTAATGCCAGATTTCAGTTTTGTGAAGAAATGTAAACAAGTTTGAACATTTTAAAATGTACTTGAAATGCACAGTACAATACATTACAGACTGTTCACACTCTGAAAAGATTCCCTCTCCATCTTGATTTGAACAGTGAGCTTCTGCCCTACAACCTGAGCTCAGAGCCATTACTCCTTGTGCTCCTTCACTCTTTTCAGCAAACAAATTCCTCAGTGGCTCAGTGGTGAACTCAGAAACTCTGCAATCTGAACTGCATAAAAATAATGCTATATTAGATAAACTTCTGCTAGTGCTCTCAGAGTTGTACGTTCATAATGCACAATTGCCAGGGTCACAGAAGATGAGATGATGGAGTTAATCTTTTGTTTGAATGCATTACAGAACAGGGCACAGACACAAATTTTATTTCTCTCTGATCTTGCCAAGACAGCCCTCCGACTTCCATGTGCTTCTTTTACTCTGGCACTGTAGAGGAAACATCATGGCTCCTACGTGAAGTATTTTGAGGCCCACGTATGCAGCGGGCAGCACAAAAGCCTATCAAACAACTTATTGTGGTAGACTTTCGAGGATGCCTTACTTACCTTTTGTCTTTGAAAACACTAATGGAAGAAACATTAACAAATTGATGAAATAAATTATCTTCTTTTCCAAAAAGAATTAAAGTGTGGATTTGTCAAAGGCATCATCCTGTAATAATTTTCTTTAGGTGAAATTATTAATTCATCACAAGGATGAATGCAGCTGCTAAATTTGATTCTGCAGCTCCTCTGCCCCCACATTTTGAGGAACAATGCTGATTTTGTGTCTCCCTGGATCAGTTCCACACAGCCAGGTAGGCAAAAATCCATGCACCTTTCTCAAACACAAAAGACCTACATGCAAATATGATACTGCACTTAACATGCAGACGTAAATCCCACGGACAAAAAGTTGTCAGAAAGAAACTGCCGTATCAGTTAAATGAAAAGGGAATAAATGCCCCTCTTGCATGGAAAGCAATTACATTAGCTACAGTGTAAGTTAAAAGATTGAGTGCAAAAACGTTATTGGAAGCAGTCAGTTGCACTATGCTTATCTTTGCCAAAGATGTCTTGAGGGGAAAAAAAACAAGCCTTTTACTAGTGCAGCAAAACACCTGTAGAGACATGAAAACTTGCTGTAAGCCTGACTGAATTCACTTCTGTTCCTATTTGCTTCGCGACTCCTGCCACGTTTGCTTTGAGAAAGATTGCATTCAGGCGGCTGGAGCTTTCTGAAACCCATGGACTTTGCTTTTTTTCTAGATGATCCAGATAATAAGGAGTGGAGCTACTGCGTGGGGAGTGGTACCTTCCTGAGATTCTGCTCAAGGGCACCTCCAGCAGTATGGGTGGATGGATGGACGCAGCACTTCCTTGCCCCCTGTACTTTTTTTCTGGGAAGCATCTTTAGCAGAACAACTCAAATCACATTTTGGCAAGTTTCTGGCACGCTATGGGGAGGTGATATGTTTTTCTTCAGCTTATCTTTTGTGTGGCAATTCAAAGAAAGAGAGAATTGTTGGGGTAGCAAAAACAAGGGAAAAAAAGAATGTAAAGTTAAAGTGATGCATTTTTTTGAGATCCACTGCTTGAAGTATTTTCAAGCTTGACTCTTTAAGCATCCAAGGACTGAGTGATAAAAACATCAGAAAAATAATAACTACGCAAGGCATGCATTTATGAAAGACTGCAGAAAAAAGAAATCACACTTATTTTTCCATGACATGATGATAACTCATAAGGTATCTATTTTTGGCCACTACATCCCAGAAAATTTCCAAAACTGCCGAAGAGTCACCTTTTGAGCAAACAGGCATGTCACGTGGCCAACTCTCCAATACAACTGGGGATCTGCTCCCCACATTAAGTAACTTCTGATAAGCCTCACTAAAATCAGAGCCACCCTATCTTGGATAAATGACACCTATCAAGTGTTCACAGTCATAGGTTTGTTTGGCTGCCTTTGATGCTTTTGCCAGTCTTCCATCAGCATCTATCACTTCATGGGAGAACTGGATCTGCATGCAGCATGATTCTACTAGCTCCAGGAACAGAGCAGCTTTGTCTTTCAGGGATGTAGATGGGATCCCCAGTACACTCCAAGAGCAGAAAAAAATGCATTTTTACAATCAATGAGCAGATTTCAAAGTTAAAGTGAGTGGGATGAAAGCAGTGAGGAGGGAGCTGCAAGTAAAGAGGTGGAAACAGGAAAACATAAAGATTGGAAACAGAGCAGGGGCTTCAGAGGTCACCTCCCACCCTACAGCTCGCTCCAGCTCAGGTTCAGCCTAATTAAACCTAGAGCTCCTCTGCAGTAGTGAGGGGTGTCTGTATCATCCCTGACTTACATGAGTGTAAGCGAGAGGCAAATCAGGTCTGTTTGATTCCCAATCATGTTAGCTTCTGTAGAAAGCTGGAGGGAAATGGTGCTCTCACTGAAATCAGTGGGAATTGTCTCACCACAATTCAATACATACGTGCTTTTTGTTCAAACGCTCTCAGTTTAGTTTTCTTTCTCAAGAAGTTCTTCTCATGAGAAATACTCTCTTTCTCACTTGCTCTGGTATTCACCCCTAAACAAGTTTGGAAACAAATACCCATCTTGAACAAATAAAGCTATTTCTCCCACAGACTGGGTAATAAAGTATTTTGTAGTGCTCGGTGTGAGAGCATGGTGCTACACTGACCAGTCTCCCCCTCAAAAAAAAGTAAAACAACCTTCTTCCCAAAATAAGAAATATTTTTTTTAAGTTTGCGTTACAAAACCCAAATGACAAAGCATTTAGGAGATTTTACACAGTGGGAATAGCAGAGCTGCATGCAAATTATGCTTCACACCAGTGGAAAGTGGACATCAGAAATCAGAACTGGTTTCTCAGAATTCCCTCTTTAAGTGTTACTGAAGCAAGGATGGAGGATCTGCCACTAAACAGTAAAGTTTCCAAGCCTACTATGTCTCTACAGAAGGAACATCCTGAAGTAATGAGAGCACAAAGTTTTCCCAAATACTTCATTCCAGTGTTAGTTGCTGTATAAGGGCACCTTTAGAGGCCATTTCACTTCAGAATGACTTCACTTCGTTGCACAAGGCTGCAATACTTTGAAACACTATTAAACAGAACAGAATGAGGTTTCAAAAATAACAGTGATAAAAGAAAAAAAAGAAAGATGGGCTTAGAATGGACATAAAACAGCTGCTGGTAGATGCATTACATTCTCACACAGCTTAAAATCTCCCAAAAGGTTCTTGTACAGGAGCTGAGAAAACCCATGGGTAAATCTTACTTGTGATTCGAGTACATTATACAGCTATGGGACACATCTCTGCTTTCACTGCATTTGCTTTTACAAGGCTGTCTCTCATAAAAAGATTTTGTATTTTAGCTTTTGGATTTCAAAATGAAATTTATTGAGTACTTTCAGAACTTTGCCAAAATTATTTTCCACTAAAAATCTCAAAATAGTTTGTGGAATGTTTCTGCTACCTTCTGTTGGGGTCTCCCAATAAATGGCAATGCAGTTTATTCCTGGGGGAATAAGCTCTGACAACATGTGCCTATTCCATGCTACATACATGCTCCTAACACAGCCCAGGAAAGAGAATATGGGTCCAACAGTAAATCCAGTGTGATTCTAGGATATTGTTTTTTCCTCCATATGTTGAAGCTGACAGCAGCAGGGAAGTCCCCTGTCCTATGTGACTGCATTTCACGTTATGCAACTGAAGCACAGTATGCTGGAACACAGTAAAACTCCTGGTTTCTGGAATGCAAGGACCAAGCTGTCTTTCTTGGGAGGAAACAGTCTTATCCAGACCTACGGGGATGCTCATCAACAGCAAATACAAATCTTATCTGCTCCTGTTAACACATCTAATCATACATGTCTTCAAGCATGCAAAATTGCCAGCTCTTCTTATTTTCTGTTTAATTACATTACCTCAAAATCTGGCTTCCCATCAGCAATGCAGAACACACTCTATGCTTCAAGAACAAAAACTCATATGGTGGAAAATCTGCACTGACCAAGATCAGTGACCATGGTAAAGATGACGTTGCTGTGACAGGGATACTGATGCTTTCAAAAATTCTGCCTTAAAGCCTGACTCCTTTGTTTTCACTTTTAAGCTTCTTTTTAGACTTAAACTTGTCTCTAAGTAATTGCAATGTAACACAGAACTCGAAGGCCATGCCTTCATGAAAAAAATTCATTATAATCATTATGCAATAACTTAGAGAGGTAAGAGGATTTCAATATCAATGGATAAATATGTGTATGTCTCAAACAGAATACTGGAAACATTTTTTCTTGTACTTTAGCAGAGGAATGCTTTTAGGTCTCTGTGGTTATTATTGCAAAAGTGTGTCATCATCTCATGCATTCCAAGTCACCACTTAAAGTGCTTCCTCACTATTTATTGTACGGACCAGTGACTTTCAACCTGCACTCTGCATCTCCCTGGGAGTCTCCGGACTATTTTTGCACCCATGAAAGATAAATAAGGAAAGCAGGCTTACATTCACTAAGCAGAGGTCTGTGCCCTGCTGCCCTCAGAAATACTGTAGGTGCCTGCATACTGAGCAAAACTGTAAACCACTGGGATGCGCAACGCCACTCCAAATATGCTGTGTACACCTTTCAAGCAGCTCCTTCTGCTCAGCCCCTCACAGAATATATAAACACACATATACATATATTTTATTATATACAATATATACTGAATAGGCTTCCTGAAGTATATATGAGTCTCCCTGCAGTACTTAAAAGGACAACTAAGCTTGTAATTCTTGGCATATAACATTAAATTGTCATTTCATAGACAGAAAGAATGCATGTGCCTAATTATGACTAAAAGTAGAACAATGAAATTGGGCAATGAGCATTTCAGTTGGTAGAAAGTCAGCTCTGCTGCACTGAAGCATCACAAGCCCCTGGTGTCTCTGCTCACTGACCCCATCAGCACTCTCAGTGAGCCTGGAAACTGCAGCTACCAATGCGTGTTCCTATGGAGCATGGGTAGCCTGACAGTAAGCAAGTTTTACTGTCAAAATGTGTTATTTGACACTTTATTTTTGCTAAATGCTCCTTAGCATATTTTTGTACATCTCCTGTTCAGCAAACATACACAAACAGACTACAGAGGACAGGCAGCTTTTTAGTTTGCAACACTGGAGATCAGAAATAGGTGAGAAGACTACTTATATCCTTTAGTTTTCGGACACTCTCTCTCAAACGTATACCTGTCTGAGAGTAAAAATAAATGCTGTCTCTGCTTCCACAGGAGTTTATCATCACATAAACCAGACACTGTGACAGTTTCCTTGCTGCAACATGAAAAGCTTGTTGAAAAACTACTTGCAAGAAAGGGGGGAGGATCACAGTTGCTTTTTTAATGTTCTTCTAGGACAAACGCATGAGTTAGAAAGTATAATAGTTATTTCTTATCACTCATGTGACAGTACACCCATAAATAAAAGTAACCAGTGTATTTATCAGTGATTTAAAAACATACTTTATCCTCTCTAGCACAATTAGATATTTCCATGAACTCGTCACTCAGTGTTTTTCCTCTACAGTCATGTTCCTGTCTTGAATAGGAAGAAATAAAAGGGATTTTTTTTTTTTTTTAATGAAAAGCACTTGATTTTCTTTAGCTCTGTTGTGAGATATTTACTACCAAACACATCCTGCAAATATAGCTCAGACCAATACAGACAATTTAGCCTGGGAATCTCTTGCTCAAGAGGGCTAAAATGTCAAAAGGCAAGTTACAGTGTAAGATCACAATATGGCTTTGACATATAACTTCTGTTTTCTGAGAGATTCAGTGCCTTTTAAATGAAAGAACCATTTAGGTTTTGCAATCTTACAAATATTCCTGAAGACTCGGATGTATTTCTCTAAGTGATTCACTTGCATGGGATTTTAAAAATCAACACTTCCTCTGACAACATTATAAAGTGTCTTAATGAGTGCGTGCTCTGACTGGTCATGACCAGCTCACAAGGTATTTCCCCTCCAGAAAGGGCAAATTGGACTGTTGCAGGGAATTATGCAAAGTGCTGAAGATGGAGGAGGTCACTTACCTTATCACAAACAAGTACCGAATCAAACAATACTGAAAATATACAGGATAAATTGCATAATGTCCTTTGTGTTAAAATAACATGTTCCCCAGTTTGGTATTTTCTTTTCTAATGCATACGTCAAATCCCACATTCATTCAATTTATTCAACCAGCCAGATTTATTTAGCCTTGTCTAAGAATTTTTTTTTTTGTGATGTTTTTTGTTTTTTGTTTTTTTTTTTTCCCCCTCAGTTTCCTCTTATTATATCCATCTTCCTTTAAGTTAGGGACCAAAACTGTAGACAGTATTCCTGGTACAGATTTAGCAGTCTGTTGAAATTGATGCTAACACCTTCTGTACAGTGAGTCCTTATTTTCTTCATGGATACAAGGTGTCTCCTTCCTGCATAAAGCAGAGTCAGTACATGCTTTTGTGCTCTACACAATTTTATCTAATTTCTCTTCCATTTGTAAGCATCCTTCAGTTGTACTTAAATGCTACCAAACCTTCCTTTTCCTTCTCAGCATCTCTCACCTCTCCACTGTGAAACTTCGTTGGGACAAACTTATGTCTGATTCTTAATGCCGAGATTCTTAATGAAAATATTTGATTAGACATGTCGCAAGAACAGTTCTTAAGGAAACCCAGAAGACACCTGTCTCCAAAGATTTTCTGATACAATCTATTGTGTCCTCTTTAATCACCAAATTATCCAAGTTTAAACTTTTATACTAAACTACCTCCTCCAAGATAAGTAGTAATTTCTACTGCTGCATTATTTTACTTAGATTACTCAAGTCCAAGTAAGTAATTATCTCCCTGAAACAAAACAAATAAAAAAACCCGGCCATCTCAAGAAGAAAGACAGCCTGGTATAGCTGCTCTTCAATAATGCAATTGAGCCTTTTGACTGTTTTGCATTTCCTTTATTGCCTTTAACTTTTCCTCTCCTTTGACACACTTTCTGAAGCTAAGGTCTCAAAGGCAGAGTAATGGTTCTACGGCTGAGTTACTTTTTTCAGTCCTTGAGTATATGGGGACATAATTTCATTAGTATATTAAATTCTTTGCTTTTTAAACAAAGTATTCTGAACTATAATAGGAGTTTAACCCAAGTATGCTGCAACTGGAAGCATTGGAAAAGCTAGAGATGGCACATATCTCATAGTGAGAAATGTGAAAATCCACCAAGAATTATTTTCACACAGATACTGGCCTGGCTACATACCTTTCACTGTTCACCCAAGCGTCCTGTGTGTCTCTAGTACCATGTAATTCATTTCACAATGGTAAAATTTAAATTCCTTTCCTGCTAAATCAGTGCAATTTTCAGATGTTCACACCCTTTACAGAGAAGTAAGGAAGGCTGGTCTTTTAAATCCAAGTTAATTTTAAAGGGCAGATATATATATATATATTTTAAAAGCTATTCAGATGGTCATATCTGCCATTAAGGTTCTCTGCATTGTATCTGATAAATCAGCTTTTCATAATATATCAGAAAACACTCAGTACTGCCTTCTGTACACCTTGTTTGTAAAGCTCTGTTTACTTACCTGTCACTGTCTGGCTAACTATTAACCACAATTAACCTGATGTGTTTTCTTCTTTGCAAACAAGCCAAATATTTA
>JAOWBP010002978.1:45660145-45670972 GCA_028571105.1 Tragopan temminckii
AAAATAAAACTTATTCAGTAAGCCAAATGCAAATGTTGTCTCAAGCACAAACTGAGAGATTGGGGGTAGAGGGTAACAAGGCTCTCTTTCTACGTACAGCAGTTTTTTAATTATTTCTGGTTGCAAATTAGAGGTGGGTAAGTGGAACAGCAAAATAATAATTATATGATAGTTACTGGCTGTCTTAGAAGTACTATTTGTACAGTGGTACGTAATCAATGTATTTCAGGGACAAGAAAAGCTATTTTCAAGAGCGGCTGATGGAGAAAAATTAAAATTTACTGAGAAGCTAGTAAGTAGTTTTTTTCATTCTGAAGTCCACTTCCATTTCATGCAGTAAGTAACAAAATACCTCTTGTAGCTCAACAGATGCCACATCCATCAACAGCTTCTGTATCTTTTACTAACCTCTCGCTGGCACTCCTCCACGCTTTCTCTAACAACACAGATGATGGCTTCTGTCTCTTTCATGGTGTTCCTGGGGCAGATCCATAGTACTAAACCTTCTCTGATACGTGTTTAATACCCTCATCTACTACCCTACCTAAAATCACCAGGAATAAAAAGAAGTATAGCTAGCTTCTATATTAATGGTGTCAAAGGTATTCCAGGCTACTGCTGAAATTAAAAATGTAAAAGAGACTTTAAGTCAATACTGTAAATGCAGAGATTAGTCTTATATCTTTGTCAAGGAGTGGAGGTGGTTCAGCAGATACTACATCTAAGCAGAGAGTGCAATTTGAAATAAAATGTCTCACTTTTCCAGATGATGCTCCCCTATTCAAGGATGTTTGTGAAATCATGCCGCCAAATCTGTGATTTCCAAACATATCCACAGTGATAACATAAACAGGAAGTAGTGATTTATCTGTAGGATCAAGCTTTGTTAAAAGAGAAATGTGAAAAAAATGTACATTTGAAAGCATTCTCTCCCTTGAGGGAGGAGAAAAGCTCATGTGTGCACAAAATGAACCATGTGCCCCAAGTTTTGCTTTTCATTTTATTCTTTCTGAAAATCTGTGAAATCAGATGAGTTAAAAAAAATAATACTAAAAAGTCTATTTGTTAATTGAATTAACTCTCCTTATCTCTTAATAAAGAAAAATTGAGAGATTTGCACAAGCTTTATTAATACTATTCACAGCTCAGTGAGCTTCCAGACATCCTCTTAAACTACAGATGATAGCTTTATCAAGGACGTTCAGACTTGGCTCTCAGTTATATCAATGGCAAAACAGAAGTAATGCAAATTTACTCCAGAGTTACATCTCAGGGACAGCACTATGTAAGGACAACTTAAATAAAATCCATTAAATTAAATCCAAATTCACTGAACTTCAACAAGTTATAAGGAAGAAGAATATCTAGTCTGTGTGCACTAGTTGTATTGCCACCAGTTATAAAATCCTCTTAAATTCAACATAAACATGCCTATCCATTGTACCAGTGAAGTATGGCAGAAAGGAGAATAACTTCTCACTCCTATCTCAGGTAATAGGTAGGTCTTCAATTCTGATTCAACAGTTCTTCAGTAAGATGCTATCTTTGCAGTGGGCAGCAGCCTTGAATTCATCCTTGCTTCCCTAATGGCTTCCACATTGGGTTTTCACTACTGCAGTAAAAACAACTCCTTGGGCAGCCATACCTTCCTGTGCTGTGCCTTTGTAACCACTGTTATTCCTACCAGTAGCATCTGGGACCACGTGCTCTCCTGGATGAAAGGGAGTGTATCTGTCTTCGCCATCTATATGAAATCCTCCTTATTTTTATAGAACTCTGAGGGCCCCAGTCTAAGTGCTGGAAGAAAGGGAGGATATCAATAGGGCTGCTTATGCTATTACCAGGGTGTGTATCTACCCTGTGTGTAGAAGGGAAGGAAGAAGAAAGGGGAATGTGGCAAGCTACCTGCCTCAGCAACAATGCTTCTTCCCATGCTTGTTTAAGACAAAAAGTGACAAACTCTTCCCTAATGTAAACTATCATGCAGTTACTTATTTACTCAGGTACCACTCAAACTTGGGCAATGCCATGCTGGAATTCAAACACAGCAGGAAGGATGAACTCTGTCCTCATGCATGTTGCTCTGAAAGCCAAAAGAACATAAGCATACCAATAGCAAGAGGGATTTGCTATCCTGCAAATCTTGTTCCATCATTTGTTTTGAAACACACTTCTCTGACAAAGCGGGAGCACAATACAGTACAAAAAATCCAGAAGTCTCCAAAGACAAATGGGCCATTTGTCTTTTTCCTTGGCCATTTTCCTTGTGATCAATCACTGTCAATCTGTTGCTATCACACCCAAGGCTTTCTCTATGTGCTTCTTGGTCCCAGGAACTTTTTATTTTGTCTTTTCATTTGACATTCTACCACTGAGATCCAGCTTTTTCTTTTCCTTAAATAAATACCTTCTTCAGTTTTTTTCTTCATAACAATCAGCCATAAAGCAGTGAACTAGAAGGCTGCTCAACCCTAACCTTTCAACCTTTCAACCCTAACCCTTCTCAACATACAACTTAATATAGCAATTAGAAAGAGGCAAAAAGAATAAAAGTCTATTTTTTGAAAAAGGAAGTTCAGGCTAGAGTCAGCTCTGTGCTCCCCTTCCACTGTTTGATATCATCACCCAGAAAACCTAAAAAGCAAGATCTGCGTTTGTATCTGAGCTGTCCAAAACCATTTGTAAACTGAAAATCAGGGGTGTGACATGCTCAGAATAGATTTACTCAGAGTAAATTTAATATTGAACAGTGGAGACATTGTTTGCTAATGTGTGGAGTCTTGTGGGTTATCATTTTGTTAAAACGTTTACTTGTGTTTATCCATTTTCAGGAGGTGTGTAATCACCTCTGTGACCACTAATAGTGAATCTCTGCCAATACTACCAAGTGCTGACTACTGAAGTGCCTATTTTCAGGAGCTTTAAGAACTCTGTGAACAGAGTAACACACAAAAAAAGACTGTTTAGTTCTCTAAGCTGAATGAAAAAAATATTAGGGAAAAAAAAAGCCACAAATAACAACAGAAAAGATATACAGAAATTAAGACAGCCACATTTTAGGTATACTTTACTTTCAGTGGCTGATTGCTCTCTTAATGGCAGCTATAAGGAAATGAGGAGTCTTCTGGGAAGGTTAGGAGGTGAAAAGTCTGCTTTCTCATAGCCACCCAGTTTCCTGATGCGAGGGGAGAGAAAAACTTCAAGCTGGGCCCAAAGAATCACAACTGCTCAGAAATGCCTCCTCACCTCCTGGAGCCTTCCTGCACACTGCTGATAGGCTTGCACTGCTGCTGGGGCTGCCCCGGCTCGGCTCTGGAAGCTCTTGTGCACCAGGCAGTCAGAGTGCTCCCAAGAACAATAATAACAATAATAAAAGAATTAAACCCTGAGTTTATACTGAGATGTGTAGCTGGGAACCAAAACCCCAGTTCACATAGCCACTGAGCCAGCTTCTGAGGTGTAAATAGAAAAACTGAAACCACAAGCAGCAAAGCTATATGTAGGAGAAACTTCCAGCCACTCACTCAGTGGATAGGTTTTCACTGGGAATCATCTCCAACTTAAATCTGCTTTTTACATTTAGGAAGAAGCAGATTAACACAACCAGCCTGGATAAGCAAGAGCGTTTGCTTTCCCACAGTTATGCGGCTGTTCTGTCACCCCAAGAAATTCAATATGATGAAAAGTGTCCTCAATGCACACCTTGTACCTCATTACAAATTACACCAGTAAGGCCAAGGGAGCTAGATTTCAGGTATTACCCAAGATTTTACTGCTGCTGGTATTATCCAAGAACAGCTCACAGGAAATCTATGCGAGGCCAGACAGGAATTACTTACAGGCTTTGGCATCACACTAGTTTTACTATGAAGAAACATGGGGGCACTGCTTGGTCTGCTTGGTAGCAGAGTCCAAGGAAGTCTGAATAAGCTGCTGCTTCCTCGGGCCTCCCAAAAATTAACATGCTAGAGCCATGCAGGTGCCCCTTTGGACATGGATGGTGGAAGCCTGGAGGAGGATAATGCATGAAGTGGGATGAGAACGGAATAGCAGCACAGAAATAGGTCAGAGCGCTTGCAGCCTCAGGAGCAAAGCAAAATCAAAATAACTCATGGGACTAATCTGCACACCTGACCACGGCTGCTGACTGTCAGAGGAGCTCCAGTGTGAGTGTGGCTTGGCACTGTGTATGACATGCATTTTCCAATGGAGCGCAATACAGTTCCCTTTCTAATTTCCAGTGCGACAACAAAGACACATGGATACAAAATGGCTTCATTAATAATGTCTCTGAAATGACAGGATGATGGGTACAACAGGCCATGTGCCTGGCAACCAAAGTCTGCCCTCACCTACACTATCCTCTGTCTGCCAGTGATAAGGACATGGGGCAGAACAGAGTCCAGAGCACACATCAAGCAGCAGAAACAATAAATGCAATCACCTGTGTCCAGAAGCAAACAAATTGCCTGTCATGAGAAACTACCCTAGTCCAAGCTATCAGCAATTCAGCCTGGTGTTTCATGCCATGGGTTTTCCCTAAGGGTGGATGCTCAGGCCTTCCTTGGGACAGTGTCTCTGGACGCAGTGGATATAAACCACTGGATCAGTGCAAGTCAGAGCTTATCAGGCAGCAGGGTTGTATTTTGTAGTCAAGGTCCAGGACTGAATGAAAAAAAACAGGTAGCTTAGGCTTTTTTGACAATGCTGAAGTTTCATTAGAGAACATGAGAATGAACAATGTAAAGCAGGTTTCAAATTATAGTTGATCTATAAATGAAATTGGCAATTGTTTTGTTTGTTTCATTGATTTTGTGTTTTAACTTTCCTTTTGTTTTCTTGATCATTGCATAAATGGCAAAGGGAATATTCCCAGGAAGACTGATTCATTTGGGAAAAAGCAAGAGCTCCCAGTTATCTTTTCTAATACCTGCTAGTTCTTGCTTTGCAGCTTGTAAAGAGAGCAACTGTTAACCAACAGACAACGTATGTGTTACTTCACCTTCCTTTTTGAAGAGATCTGAGATCACTTACTTTTTTTCCTCAAAGAGAGCCCATCTCAGCATGCAGAAGGGGCTTTGCATGAGCTGTGGCAAAATTAATCTTTTTTCCTTCTGAGAATTGCCATCAGTCTGTCTTCTTCCCTGTTCTTTTGAACTTGAAAAATAGTTCTTTAATGTTGCTAGGATGGATGAAAAGTTACTGAAACAAAAACCTGAGAAGTCTCTTCTTGAAATTGACTGGGGAAAAAAAAAGAAACTTTTCATAAGACATACACCTTTTATTTTAGTAAATTATCAGAGCTCACTACTGGCAACAACAATGAATAAGTCTACAATTAGATATGTCACATTAATAAAAGTACCTTTAAGAACTCAACTTATCCACTGTCCATTTACAGAGAGGGTACAGCTCTGTGCAGCGACCACAACGGCCCACATCCTGTGCTGAGGGATGCCTTGCAGAGCATGGTCTTCATTTCCAATCTTTTGTGGAGTGAACATAAAGTCAGCATCTAGTTGCCAGCAGGGAAGATGCTCTGTATATTTACATAGCCTTTAAATATTTTTCTTAGTTCCCAAACAGTCTGTCCTGTATCCCTGTGAGCGCTACTGGTGAGGGCCTGCTGGTGAACTGCCTCAGGGCCTCATCGATCTCTCTAGTAGCACAAGGGGGGAAAAAAAGTGACTCTATTTTGTATACTTTTTCTAACAGAACCACTCAAGACAGCTAGATACCCTCTAATTGAAACAGAATTTCACTGGGGAAGGTTTGAGTACAACCGGTGGCTATTTCTGTTCTCTCTGCCTTATGTTTACCAGGAGTTGCAGAATTATACATCATCTGAGCAGTTTATACAACCACCTGAAATAACAGGATTTATACTGTTTTAACTCTACAGGACATCATGACTCACTAGCAGTAATAATGCACTTCAAATAAAGACATTCAGCTTCATTTTTTTCAGATTAGCAGCTTAACCTAGGATAGGGGGCCCAAACTGTCATTCCTCTATTAATATTCTCTCAATAATTAGCTGCTTATTGTAGTTTTCCCTTTTATATCATGCCAGAAATAAAGCCTTTCCATGAACAACAATCCCAAAAGAGAGAGCTACTATTTTAAAGTGTCTGTGTTCACAAAATGAACTACTCTGTGTAAACAATGAGATCTTCTCTTGCCTTGAGTGAACCAGATGTTTAAATTAAAAAAAAAAAAAAAAAAAAAGAGCAGCCTCCCCCTCACAGAAGGAAGTTACAGCAAAGAGTTTCTTCCGTCAAAATGACCAATGGATTTTCATTGCTGGTGCAACAGGCCCTGCTTCCAGATTTTAGTTCCCTACAGCTTATCTGCATTACTTACAAAGAGAGGCATAAATTAGCTTTCTGCAGTCATTCCTTAACAGCCAAAGCTTTACATTCAAGACTGTATATTCTGTCCTGGCTGCTCCGTCTTTCTTCCCCCTCTCTCCTATACAAATTGTCTCTTCTTGCTATATAAAGATGTTGGATATGGTTGATCTTAGATTCTTAGCTGTTTCTGAAATCCTTGACAAGATCTATTTGGTAAAATAAAGTAGTGTTTTGACGCTGATGAGCAGAGCATTAAACAATATGGTCTTATCACATGCCAAAAATCACCAAGAGAAGGTTACACAGATGTTTATATTCTAGTTGGTACTGCTTTCTGTTGAAATGATGTTCACATCCCACTTCTGAACGCGAGGAGACCTGTTAAAGTGAGCAACATTTTGGCTGTGACTTGCTCTAATGGGCTAAAGGAGCAGAGACCATCACAAGAAGAGCTTTTAACTTAGTACTTGTGATGACAATTTCCAATGATAACAAGCTGGACTTTGAGATGACTGACAAAATGTTTTACAGTGTTTCATCTTGTTACAGTCAACAGAGAGAAATCAGTTTTCAGTAGGTCATTAAAAGACTGTATTTAATTAACAAAAGCAAACAAACAAACCCCAAACCTAGATCTGTACATTACTAACGTGAACATTTAAATGATTTTTTTTTCATTATTCAAAGTTCAATTTCATACAAAGACTATAGGAATCTCATTTTTGTAGGTAAACATTCATGTGCCCATTTTGTTGTTGTTAAAATCATAGAAATATACTAATGACAAAAGAACTTCCCCTCTCCTCTATCTTAATAAGAAAAAATCGATTGTCGGTAATTGTGTTGTTTGTCTTTGTAAAAAGCCAAGGTGGATGCAAAACGTTTATGGCTGAGGTCAAATTATCTTTCAGATGATGAATGTGAATACAGAAATTAGGTTTCAGTGCTAATGTCAAGCATTCAGTTTTATTCTCTGCCTAGAAAAACAAAGAGCTAAATGTTTGCTACTGCTTAAGAAATTAAACTCCTCGTGAAATGAATTATCTTGATTGAGTACCATAAAAGAATGGATTTGTTGCACTGCAGGCTCTAAATCTTCTTGTAAGCCATGAATTAAGACGAGATTTTTTTTTCTCCTGATTCCAGACGGGTTGACTTGAGGACCCCAAAGAATTCCTGCTCCAGATGTGTTTATAATTCCAGCTTTTGATACCAGCATCCTCAGAATAACACAAATAAAAGCCAGAACCCCTAAAACGAGGTATCCAAACAAAATATGCAAACACATGCTGCATCAAAGAACTTGATCTCTATGATCCTAAATTTGTTTTAAGTACAGTTGTTTGAGCTATCCCCCTTGCAGCTATTGTGAATTTAGTAAAACTGGTTAGCCAGAATAGATATGGCTCGTGTTAGTGACCTATGAAGTACTCAACTTCTAGAGCCAGGACATGCCCCAGAGCTCAAATGAGGTAGAAGGAGCTCCCCTGAAGCTACACGAGCTTGCTGAGACATGCATCTGCATGGGGCTGGGGAAGAGATACCCCACTGGATCACTGCACAGCTTCAAACAACAGCAACAACTCTTCCTATGTTTCCTGCCCAAACCCTAGGAAGTAGCCATTGCAGGCATTTAGTCTAAAGTTGCAGTAAATTTAAACGCATCTGCTTCTAGTCTCAAGGGATAAGTGACCTGCTTCAGCCTTATATGCTGGCAACCACTGCATGAGATAAATATGGCATGTTGCCTTATGTCAGAGCCTGCAAAGGGCAATGGTGAGATTTCACTTATATGCCTAACAACTGAAAAGAATTCCAGAAAAGCTGCCAAACTGATTGCCAGACTAACATGCTATCATCTGTTTATGGTCACTGCTGGTGTATACCATCAGTTATAAAAGAATGGAACTGTAAATTTAGAAAATTGGCAATAAGCTGAGTGATTCAAAAGCTTCCCCCAGTCATCATCACAGCACCTGCTCTGCAGGTAGATAGGCCCAATCTGAAGGGCAACAGACTCCAGTTTCTGCACGACCAGAAAGAAAAGCACTTTCCAGACTTGTCAGCTGCATAAAGACTGTATTAAAACCCAAAATAAACGAGACTGCTGTCATCCACAATCATTCTAAAATACAAAATCTACCCAGAATTAGACCTGCATCTCATCTGGAATATAGACACATTAGTGCCAACTTTGGCACTGAAGATCTGCTTATGTTTCAGTTGCAGGCAGCTTTCCCCAGAAAACTCCTTTGCCAAAAACATACGACCATCTAGCTTCTTTACAAATAAAAATATTTTAATATTAAAATATGTTCTCCTTTTGCAACAGTATTAAAAGTCAGTGCACATAAAATAATTTTCAGATGTTCTGTTTGTACCTTCCTTTGTCAAAGCTTGAAGCTCCTAAGCTTCAAAAGCCACTATAGCCTTTGGAAACTACAACCAAATCTGCCATCAATTAAAACAACCATTTCCTGTCCTGTTAACATTATCTGCAGACTAGATTAAAATATTATAAGCTACATGGTTGTTTGAGTTTGTCATGATTTAGCATCCTGCATACACGCACATACACACACAAAAAAAGAAAAAAAATAATTGTGCTCCGTTAAGGTTACAGCTCTACAGATAGTAGCATGTTATTCTGACTTTTATAATGTGATGTGTGAATTAGGAGACTGAGCACAACCAGTTCACTCATGCCAAACAACAAGGTCTAGAATTAGCTTCTGGAAGTCTCATCAGACACATATTTAAATATATTCACAATAGCTTCATTGCTGCACTTAATCTTCTATGCAGACAAAATTCGAGTGACTACAGAAAAGCAGAATTAGGCTCTGAATATATGCTGAGCAACAAAGTTACACCTATATACAAACACTAGGCATCCTTCCTGAGCATCTAATACTGTTAAGATAGAAAAAGGCATTCACAAAGAGTCTAATAATTCTGTTTATAAAGTAGTTGGCGGTAAGAAGTACAACTAGTGTGTACGGATGTTATGAGCTTAAGTTTCACATTATTTTTGTAAATTGCTTTCTACATAGTGGCTACATAATGGCTTATCACAAATATCATGTACTTACACATCTATTCTTAAATCAGTTTTCCGAAAAATACACTGCAAAAGAAAATAAATTCAAAATAGGAATTTTAAATAACATTCATGAAATTTGCACACATGGTTGATTTTTTCCTATTTAAATTTCTATTTGTGCAGTAAATTCCATACTCTCTTTCAAGATACTCCATGCTTTGCTTAACAGTACTAGTAAAGCATAAGAGCAACAAAATGTCAATTATGAACAAAAATGTCCCGTTCTTCCTTGGCACTTTACCAGAAGTCTAATTCTATGATGCAGGTATTATTCTCTTTTTCAGTAACTGGATCCCAGTTACAGTTTTTGAAACTTTGGGGATGCTGAAGGAAAACATACTGCAGATCAACCAGTGTCCAACACTGATTAACACAATGCCTTTTCTCTCTCATACTGGCCTGCAGAAAATAAGAATCAGTTGTTTTAGAACCAATATTCCTTCCATGCATCAAATCAGATCTTCCTTTACCTTGCTGTAGGGCAACAACAACAACAAAATAGGTAGACAAACTACAAGAAGTGTTCTTGTAAGGTATCTTTGACATAACTGCCTGCTGCAAACATCTGTACAACCAGATACATTCCTTGTGTTCAAAAACCAGCAGAGGTTGCACAGTCTCATTACCATGATGTCATGACTTACAAGTGAAAATATACAAACTTCCTGAGGTGATGAAAATTTAGTATACACCTAAAGAAGACAGAAGATAAACTTTCCAGCTATATTGGTCTCTAGGATTTATTAGGCAAGAAGGCTACTTGGATGCCTCTGGACCAGTCCCTCCTTAATGGATCATTAATGTATCATTAAACCTAATGATACAGTGGCTTTTCATAAAGCTTGACCTTCAAAAACGAGTCAGTGATATTAGACAACAAGCATATTTAGCTTTATGGAGAGATGTAAGAGCAAATCCTTTCCCCAGAGTAATGTCAGGCGTCAGGACTGAAAGGTTGAGCCAATTGCCTAAGCATGTCGTGGGTAGCCTAACTGATCCAAGAGTTTATAAAATGTCTTTTTTAACAGAAAAAAAACCAACAACTTTCCGTGTCCTTATGAACCACTGAGACACATATAGGTCCCTGAAGCACCGCAGGACATGTCACAGTCTCTTTAATTTTGTGGGACAGATGGCAGATCCATGCTCTTGCATTTCCCTCTGCAGAAATTTGGAGAAAGAAAGGCTCCAAGACCTACACTGTTGCACTAGTCAGACTGACCATAGCTCTCTTGAATAAGACAGCTGCTGAATACCCAGAGCAGTGACAATGGATGGACAGTGCAAGGGGACCTGGTAAACTCAAGTGGTGGGGGTTGAGCTTTTGTGTGACGGAGAAGAAGCCAAAGGAAAAAGCAACACAAACAAAAC
>JAOWBP010002978.1:45680602-45699791 GCA_028571105.1 Tragopan temminckii
GTAGACACATAAGGGATAATTCTTGTCTCTATATATGTATTTTTTTAGCACACATCTCATTCTTTGTCTTGATTAATGTCACAGAGTGTTTACTACCTGTAACAGAAACATTCAGAACAGATGTTACAATCCCACACTTCTACTTTTGTTTTAAAGAGAGCTCAGAAATGTAATTTAAACTTCCAAACAGTGCAGTGTCTCTAGAGAGAAAGAAAAACTAGAATTCCTTACTATTTGGCTCATCAAACAGCTTTTTCATAGGAGAACACAAACAGCAATAATGTAACGCTTCAGAAGAGGACCTGAAAATCAGCTCTGCAAAAGCTCTAATTTAGCATAAAGGAGCGGACTGAATCTTTTCTTTCACATGCATCATACAATGGAAGATTTTAATCAAGTGCCAGCTGATGTGGTAATCACAGGGGTAGCTCAGAAGAGTGCACTTACTTAACTTTACTGTAAATCTCATATACCCATAGATGTTCCACTCTACCACAATATGCTCTATAATGCAGTGGTACCTTTGCAAAATAATGACCTCAGATTTTATTTCTAAGTAAAAGCACCTGGCAAGTTGTTCAGAAATTACACAGAACTTTTCTTTGTTTGATAGCCATATGTTTGATCCATTCTCTGTCTGAAAGCTGTGGAAATATGTCGCATATAGTAACTGTGCAAGTCCTTCCTAAAAAAAGAACAAAGGGGCTCTTCTCAATATTGTATACAATATTATATATGATATTGCATGCAATACCACTTTGACCTTCTGTGCCAAACCTGCTTGCTATGTTGTTAAAAAGAAAGGACTTGTTACTAACCAGATTCAAATTATTACTGATTTATTCTTTGTTATCTCAAATCCATACATCCTGCCAGCTTAATGAGTGGATTCTGAAGAGAAGTTCGCAGAATCAGTGAATGTTTTCTGCACTCAGTGCAATTTCTTGTGCATATATTATTGTACGGTAAAGTCAGTGTTAGCTGCTTTTCCTGAATGACAACTTCTAAGCAAATAGAATGCAGCTAGCAACCAAAACACCCATTGGAGTTTAACATCCACCACTTAATCAAAATTTATCACAATATTGCCAGCATGTTTCAAAGTAGAGAAAGGACAGCAGAGATAAGGGTTTGTTCAGTGATTAATAAAGAAGTTCTCTTATCTGATTATCCTGCTTGTGAAACATACTCAAGTATAACAGACATTTAATATCTGTGACTTCTGGACAGCCGTATTAGTGCACGCTTCATCAGTTAGCATTGCAAGAAATTATCCGTGCTGCTGTATCAAAGCATGCATGCATTCCTCCATCTGTCCCTCAGGGAAGCGAGTCTCCAGAACTCTGATGAGAAGATAGTGTGGGACGCTTTATTGCCAAAGCTTTTTCCCTGTTGTTATTGTTATTGTTAGGGGAAAAAAAGAGAAAGCAAAAAGTTTCCAGCTGAAAATATGTATGAGTGCAATGTGTGATGGCAATGCCAAGCAACAGCAGCCTCCCCCAGCTTGGCCAGAGCAGCACTAGGGGGGAGGAGGGGAGGGCTCAAGTGAGCAGTGCGAGCAGTGAAAGCCTAAATAAACTTTGACCATTAGATAACAGGGATATTATTGCTCTGTACAACTTCCTGAATGGCCTAGAAAAACAGAGACAGTTCTTGTTCCTGCCTGAAGGAAAGGAAAACAAGGATGAGTGCTAAGTATGCAGACTGAAAACTCTGATTGTTTCCTTCCTGCCTTCTTTTTTCCTCATTTTTAAAAATTTGATTTTATTTTTTTCTCCTTAAAAACAAATGGCATACACCACCAAAACCATGAGGACTCTCTTCTCATGCAATCCCTCAAAAGTTTCCCCTGCCTATTGCCTCTCTGCACAAAGTTCTTTCATTCTTTCAGAATTTCAATATGGTTATTGCTCACTTAAGTAATCTCAGCAAGGGTTACTTGCTGCTTTTAACCCTTATGCTTGCATATATGATATTGTTGGTGTGCTAAAGCTGTTAGAGCCATTAAGCTGATGATTACAGTTCCTCAGGCTCAAACCATATGTTCCAGACATATGTTTTTTTTATATGGTCCATGTGTTTTTTATATTCCCTGTTTCACGGTGAAAACAGTGAGCAGTAGGTGACTCTCAACACCGGGTTTGGAATATAATGCATCTTAGAGTCAGAGTCCCAGATGACCTTCCTCTCCCAAATCACTAAAAATTTGTTTTCCCTTCCACCTCCTCCTGGTCAACTGAGCATTCCCTATCTTCTGTAAGCTCCCTCCCTCTGGTTGCTTGGCTCCATAAATGCATAGAAGTTGTTAGAAAATGAAGCATGTCATCAAAATGCCTCTCACATCCGCATCCCTAAAGCTGCTCACTGACTTTTCTATTGAAAATGAACTTTCTACCCAACAAATTCTGCTGCTGCAATCAGACCATGCCTGTATTTTTCACTTACTTCCTTACTCATAGATTTCTTCAAGCTCCTAAGACACTCCAATTATGCAAGTTTTTTGTTCTTCCCCAGCTCCTCATTGCTCTGTACTTTCTCTATTGGTGCATGCTTTTCTCAATTCTTTTCCAGTAAATCATTTGAAAGCCATTCTTTTGCAGTACTGAATGGGAAATCACAGACAGCAACCTTCTCTTTGGCAGAGAAAGGGTGTGCTAGACTTGCTCAGGACTCCTTACAACATAACACCTTCTCTGTTTTGTGCAGCACAAACTGGCCACCAGCCTGACTGGTGCCAACCACTGAACAGGAACAGCAAACTGGAAAGCACTGGTCTGCTACTGGAGTTAAGGAGACAGCCTGTAAAACAGGGTTGCAATGACCTCCAATCTCCATGCACCCTGAACTGAATAGAAAATCCACGTGTAGTACAGACATTCATGTTACAAACAGCAGATGAAAGAGGTTGAGTATTAACAGTTGGTATCTAAAGAGCAGACCAGAAGAAAAAAGAGAAAAAAAAAAACCCCAAACACCCCAAAAGTTTCTATTTAATTCTATTGGTGTTAATATGTTGTTTCTCACTTGAGCAGGTAGTAGGTTAAAGAACCAGAAACATGGAGGATGGAAAAGAAGCCCCAAGTCTTGGAGACTGCATCAGGAAGGTAAGGCAGGTAGAGTAGAAAGAACATATTTCTGAAATGCACAAGTGAGCCTGTGGCAGATGAGATGAAAATTATGCTTGAACAGATTTCTGGTGCAAATAATCATGATTTCTCACAACTCCTTTCTTGTATTTCCCAAATTTTTTTCTCCTAAAATTTCTGCCCTTGGATGAAAACCTAGAGAGGAAAAAGGAAAAAGCTGAGTAACAGCAATTTTTGCACTTTTATTGTAGTAAACCTCCAGCATCAGTAATGACATTCACCAGTCATTAGCTCATCCAAAGCTAATTTCCAGAAGGACTGGAAATAGTGATGTTACTTTACTTTAACTTGACTTAAAAAAGAGTCAAAGTTTGTTTCCTCTGGTTTCAGCATTTTCCTAGGAACAGTTAGTTAATTCAGGTTAGTGTCTTAAAGTTTAGTTCCCAGGAAGGCTATTATTAAGTAAACAATAGAGTTCACATATAAAAAGATAGATATCTTTCAGGCCAAAACAAAGATAAAGCAATTCCAGAAACCCCTGAAATGACCAACTAAACAGATGTGAGGATGGTGTCAGAAGTGACTGACATGTTTCTGAGCCCTTCTGACTGATCTCAAAAATAAACCTTTCTGGAGGAAATAAATAAATAAATAAATAAAAATTTTAAAAGGAAGCCAAGGTAGCTGGTATTGCATTCTGTAGTTTTGATTCAAGCATGAGGTTTGAAAGACTTCATGCAGTATCTGCCAACAAGGCTGACAGGCCATAGACCTGTGGTGTGGGAAAAGAAAAGAGGAAGGAGTCAGAGCCAGAAGCTCTGGTGGGCACTGCAGGGCACAGATTAGCATCTAATGCTTGGCCATTACATGGTGTAGTGCATGCCTTTTGTTCTCATGATACCAGGTGATACTGTGCTCTGCAAGCACAGTAACAAGAACTCCAGGACAGAGTGACACCCATCGCCAGGAAGATATATAACACCAATCCAACCCAACACTCCCATCTTTGCTCTCTAGCTTGCACCAGATTTATCTCCTAGTAGCTGTCTGATAAAGTCCTCTAAGAAACAAATTTGCCCTGTCAACTTCTGTGTGCATCCGATGGTGGCTCAGCCCAAACTATGGGCAGCAAGAAAAGACCTGAGCTTTCAGGGCTATGGACCTCATCTGGGCTGCTCTGCAGGCAGGCAAATTAGACTACAGTTCAACTAAGAAAAAGACCACTCTAAAAATGATGGGACCAGAATGTAAACACACTAGAAGTTAGCTGTATTGATCTTGTCTGAGAAGTTGCATTTAAATTAAATCTGCTTAAGTACTAACCTTGACTTTTGCCTGTGTCGTTCCCAAGCATCATATTTAACCTTCTTCTCTGAAGAAAGACTTGTTGGAAATCCTCCATAAAGATAATATCATCTACCAAGTCTGAGTGCAGTGCAAGGGTTGGTGCCTGTTGTCACATATTAAATGATTATCAGGAACCACTGCCTTGGTGGCTGTCCATTTATTCAAGTTTGCACAGCAGATCTAACTATTTGAATTTAGAGCATCACCACAAAGACAAAGTTTGAAAGAAAATAACATCAGAAAAAGCTAATTTTGCAGCAAGAGTCATATTTTCTTGATAGCAGCATTTCAATGCAATAAAAATATAACAAGGCAGAGACATACCATGTTGTGTTTCTATCAGGCCTCCACAGGCAAGTGACACGTTGCAGACTTTTGGGAGCAGTCCATCAGTAAGGTGGGTTTTTTCTTTGTTTGATTTTGTGGACCTTCACATCCATATTAAGTTAGAATGAAATTTATTTAAAGTGCACTAGGAAGAATATTCTGAGACTGTCAAGTAACTTCAAAAGGGGAAAAAGTATCAAAACATGTTTGAATTGCTAACAATATTTTTTCTAGTTGAATGCATTTACTTCTATGCTCATTTAAATGAAAAGAAGGTACCCCATTGACTCCTATTAGTCTGCATAGCTAAGGAACTTAGCCGAAAATGAGTGAATGAAAAAAACAAATCTCAAGTGTTACTGCAATTTCTTGTTTCAAGCTATTTGACCAGCATGTTTTCCTTTTCCTGTGCTCACCCTACTGAGGCAGAGCCAAGGTATCCTCTTTCACAGGGGTAATCATTGCTTTACCTGGGAAATTCCAGCAAATAAAGTTGGATCCCAGTTCCAGTTTTCACTGATATTATTACCAGTGATATTATTACCAGAATGAATGAAAGGAAAATAAAGAAGCAAGATTGAAGTGCAAAACTTGAAATAAGTTTCTGAATATGAAATCATAACGGGAAGGTCTGCAGAAGTTCACCATGCTCCTTTTACTGGCTGTAGTGAGACTTCCTGTGAACACAGCGATGCCCATAAACTGCTGAGAGCTCAAACCTGAAACGGTTCAGTCTACAGCATCAAATTGCAATAACAGCTAAGAAAAGCCACGCTGTACATCCTCTTCTAGGAAACAGAATTTAGAAAAACACAGACACAGTTATTGCTAAGAAATGACCACTAAATAATACATCTGAAAGTTTCAGTGAGAGATACAAGTGCTAAGAGTCCCTGTAAAACTGAACACATTTGTTGAATTACTGAGAGTAAACAACAAGGATGCCTGATGAAATACAAAGAATACAATGTGAATGCAGTTTATAAGGCTTCTTCTCTTTTGATGCCTGTCCACGTAAAAAATCTCTCACCATTTCCTTCATTGTCAAAATCACTGACCTTAAGCACTGGTGAAGAAGATACTGCAGCATTTACTTCAGTGCTGTTTAACCTGGTCCCAGTAGAGTAAGAGGAAACTACTACTTGCTCAGTAGCACAGGATAACTCAGCCCATCTCTTATGAGGCAGGATGGTAGCCACTGGGGCACCACATGCTCCTAAAATCTCATCCCCACCCCACAAACATTCTGGGGATGGTGGCTGAAGCTCATCCTCCATCTAAGCTTCCCTGATCTGAAACTCTTCAGCTACTTGTTCCAAAAAACTTTCATTACAAATCATGTGGATATATTGCTGTGTTGGCTATATCTATGGTGAAGATCTGTATATCCACCAAGTGCTTCTTTGCATGGGGTCAACATGGCATGCTGAATGCCCACAGTCCTGAAGGCCTCTCTATTCTCCACCAGACATAAGTTTCTACATTCTTCCACTGTTTTTTCAATGCTGGCCTATGCAAAGACTCTGGTGGTACTGTGTTAAGACTGACTTAATTTATTCTTCTCTTTTAAATGCTTTCCCACTGGAGATACTTCACATCAACCAGCAGGATAAACACATCACTTGAAGTCTAAAGCACAAGAATGTCATAACTCCATTTAGCATTTCCAATTCTGCAGCAAAATGATGCTGCACAACATAAAATGCAGGATTTTTTTCACCCTGCTAGAGCATCACTACCTCCAGCCCCTCCAGGACCCTATCTCCCCCACTCTTCTCTCCAAGCCTCTTCTTATCCCTAGCCCAAATCAAAGCATTGTTTTTTTTCCCATGCCTGAGACTTTAATCTCCTCAAGCACCTCTTTCAAACTGTGCCAGTGGATCTTTCCTATTCTAACAGCTAAAAAACACCTCTTTCTAAGATATCCCAGGAAAAAAGTAGCTAAAATGTAGTAGTTAATTATCTGGACTGAGAAACATTACCTCTGTGCTCCAGCCTACGCTGGCTAAGTGAACCACCTTCACAGAATCAGGCACGGAAGAGCTGAATCAAAATTAGGTTCATTAATATTTGCAAAAGCACTCACTGATCATAGCTGGGAAGTGTGATTAATATTTTATTATAGAGATGACCAACTCAGCTGCAGAGCTGTAACTCTTTGCCTCCATAGCTCTCTGAAATAAGCAGCTGCCCTGAAAACCTCGATGTGCTCCAGCAATGCCGTACTTGTTGGGGATGGGCAGGGAGGAACTGAGAGACCAAAATCTCATATTGTCTTGTTAAAAAGGCTCAGCTAAAAAACTTAAAAATTGCTAGAGAACTGTGCAAATCAATATCAGCGTGATGTTAGTGCGTGACTGCAACAGAGCATACAAGCTGCAAACCATGTGAAAGTCTGATGAGATCTTGAAGTAAAAAAACAAACTACAGACTGTTAAATTAAAAAGAGCTTGTGTGGGCAAGTCTGCTTCGTTACTTCAGGTTTTTGTAGCAGGAAAGATGCCATTATGAAGTGGCTAGAGCGAGTTAAACACCTTTTAAGTGTTATAACAATCAGTGGCATTATGAAAAAAAAAAAAAAAGCTGGCATTTGTTTAAAAAAAACGTCTTATCTAACTACAAACACACAGCGTTTAAAGCATTAATAACTGCCTATGCCACTCATTCTTACATACTTACATGCTTTTCAAATTGCATTTGGTAAAGCTTGTTCCATCTGTTTTCCCACACTCCGTCAACACATGCAACAGAAGCAGGCACTACCTATGGTACAGTTGTATTTAGTTCAGAACTTTCTGCTTGCATACCAGAAATTCAGTGCTAATTCAACATGCTTTGTGGGCACTCAAGCTATGAAGGATGGGCTTGGAAAGGGGAGAAAGGAGGTTTCACTCATCACAATACACACACTTTCAGATGAACAAGTGCACAGGAAGGATTTGTGCTTTGTCAAAGTCTGGTTGTGCCCACTGCCCAGTACAAACCTGTTGCAACACAATGATATCATGCCACAGGAATTGGATGAGTGGCTGCTAATCTGCTTGCTAACTTCAAACAAACAAACAAACAAAAAAACACATATATTTTCCTTTAAAACCCATCCAACAGTACAAAGGGAAGTCTGAGATTCATCACAAGTCCCAGGCCAATCACTAACTTGCATGAAAATGGGTATGGTGATTCCTATAAGCAGCTCTCCTCAGGTGCTCTCTAGGTAGAGTGGCCTGAGGAGGATTTCAAGAGAAATCACCCTCAGGATCAGCCTATGTCCAAGCCTTGGAAGGAACAAATGGTCTGATGTGTAGCCCCAGATGTGATGGTGAGAGCTCTTTGCATAGAGAGCCAAGGTCCACAATGGGAAAAGGTGCACAGCCTGAAAATGAGGATGTATGACCAAGCTGTAGCTTTCCTAGGTGAACTCATTTCTGGAAAGTGACCCTGTTATCCTGCTGCTCACCAGTCCCTGCCTGTTCTCATAAAGCTGTGTGCCTGCCACTCTGTTGCCCCAGCACAACTGTTTTAGAAACCATGCTCTGTGAACTGGATTAACAAGTCTGGCTTAAAAAAAAAAAAAAAAGTTTTTAATTGCCAGTCTATTTTTAAATTCTCCAGTGTTACACAACATGGTGGGTGTAAGTGAGGGGGTGGCACATATTAGCACAAGGCAAGGGCAAGAAGAGAATGAGGATGCTCTTAGCAGGCAACAGCAGGGAAGGTTTTGTCAAATGATATTTATGGTCTCACTTTCTCTCCCATTAGAGTTTACTCTGTCTGCTTTACCTATCATTACTTCTTGGATAGCCTTGTTGTGGAGAAAGTGCTATTAATTTTTCACAGTTCTAAATTTTGACTCATGAAAACATTCAAACAAAGAAATCTACCAGCTCTGGGAAGAAAGGTAAGCAGAGACATAATTTTATATTTTTGTTCTGTTTTTTTTTTTTTTTTTTTTTTAATTGGTTTTATGATTTGTATCAGGAAGCACTACATCATATGCTAGCCATGAACAGATTGACCATCATTTGTATGATCATATTGTCTAAAAGTATCTGGAAAAAGACACTGAGTTTGGTAAGCACAGACAGAGTAAAGATGTAATCAAATTAAACGGCCACCACAAGCAGTTTTGGGTGGAAACAGCTATCACTTAAATCCTTTGTATATGAAGCTTTGGAGACATTTCCCTGCTGCTTTTGCTTATCAGAAGTGGCAATAATCCACTTTCAAAATCCAGAAAGGAAAAATTCTGCCTCACTGGGGTTTTTTTCCTAATGAATTAAGGTAGGTGGGTTGCTGAGCATTTAGAGATGTCAGAGATCAGAATGGAAATTTAAAATATCCCCTCTGTTAACAGATGAATTTCTAGTGATACAGATAGGATGCTATATACATTCACTATTAAACAAACAGGCAGTAGTCACTTGCACATGCTCTAGCTGCTATCCAGATAGAAAATTCCTTCAGTCAATGTAAGAGTAAAAACCTGTCCTCATACAAAGCTTAGATTTTAAGCAAAGTGTTTTTCCAGTGTAAAGCTCTTGCATTGTAGTACAGTAAATTCTAATGCACTAATGGCTTGTGCTTCAGAACTAAAGGTTATTGTTTTAAAATACAGATCCATGCTTGATTTATTCATTCCCGGTGTTGCCTAGTACCACTATAAAAAGCATGTTCTGGTAGCTTTTACCAGTGTAAAACTGTAAGAAAAAAGATCCCCATTCAGCTCTTCCTGGGAAAGTCCTCATGCAAGTATATATAAAGATTTCAATATCTGGCTTAAATTATATTTTAGAAGTCCTATCGAACTGAGAAACTCAATTCAGCAAAGCCAAATTTAAACCCAGGTTTTGCAGCCCACATTTAAACTAAAACTGGTGTTCAAAACCTATGTCCAAATGACTGAAGTATCATGACATTCTGATTGAATGATGAGTTTTATTTACCTCAGTCTCCCTCACCTGGACCTCTTCCTGTGGCACGAGGAGATACTTGGAGCTTCATTAACTTTGAACCTCCCCCCCCAGTGGGCTTTCCATACCATGCAGTGTGGTAGTGCTTAAGAAACAGCAAATCTTCAGCTTCACTGTTTATGTTGGGTGGCATGGAAACTACAAGTGGATTAAATGACTTTATTTGGTGTCACTGTGATTTTTCCCCATTGTTAGTCCTTATACATACAGTGGGGAAGGAAGAAGCTTTCCAAATGTGGGAGATGTTACAAGGTCTTCCTTCAGCTGTTCTGCTGCTACTTGCAGTCAGCTTTAACGTTGGAGTAAAGTGGAAACATGCTACGCTATGACTCACAGTCAGAGAAGTTTTCTCTGAACAGCCTGCAAGTAAATAATGCCACGAAGTCCATGAATGTAAATGGCAACAGAAGACTCTGAAGAAGCAGAATTACTTTGTGGTGAAAGATGAGCTCATTCAAATGAAAATCCAGAAAGATGGGCTACAGATCCCATTACTAGAGCTGTAATAATTAAAAGAACATTTCAGAGCAGTGTTTCATTCAATTTTGCTAGTGAAAAGTACAGAATCTACAAGCAACCGGGATCTCCCAATCTGCTTTCAATGTCTGCCTTCTACGTAAGATATTATTTGAAAACATCACTCACAGCAGCAACATTCAGCTGCTCACACTTTACCTTATGTAAAGCTGTCCGTTTTACATCATTTAGGATGGCAACAATAGAGTGTAACCCTGCAACTCCTCCCTCAGCTCCTGTGATCACACTGTTAACTTCTGGGTGAAGAGGTAGAAGGTTTATTGCAGGAGGAAGCCAAAGTAGACTCTGGTGGAGCCTTCTGCCAACTTCAGCTCCAAACAACCCTAAACTTTGGCCCTGTTAATACAGTAGCAAGGAACTGCTGAGAGTTTTGCTTTCATAACGTCAGACAGGTTGTAATTTGCTGGAACAGGAAAAGGCTACCAAGCAGCACAGGGGAATTTTGTTCACTGCTATTTTTCTTCCTAAATCTAGCACTTGCTTGAAAATGTATCACTTTATCTATCTCATTCACAAGCAATTTTTCATGCAGCTTCAAACTTCAAAAAGCATATTGATTCCAGAGCCAAAACTGCAGCTGTCAGCAGTGCAGACTCATGTGATCTGTTAAACACATTCCTCGAAGGTGGTTTGTATCCTCTGTTCCCATTTCCTGTGGGAAAGGCAGCAGCCACAGGCTCTCGCTCACAATCCTCTGGAAGGCTTCACTGTGGTGGTCTATGGCAGCTAGGCCCTGAGCCTGCCTCGCAGTGAAAGCATAGAGCAAGCTGATGCTGAACCTCAAGTGCCACTGCATGGATCCACATGCATGCCACATCTGTGGCAGGGACAGCAAGCTCAAGGGCTGTTGGGACACCAAAGTTCAAGGGAACCCGAGCTTGATCTGTCAAGGATTACAAAAGCCGGTGTTGTGGTGGCAGAGTTGTTTTTGTCTGCTTGCTGCTGCCTACCTTGGCAAACTGTGGCAGCAGCAGGACCTGTACGCTCACTCTCGTTAAGAACACACCATGAGTCTCAAACACAGTTCCATTCCTAGATCCTCCATTCCTGACATGAATTAATACCTGTTTCAGACATGGTAGCCAGGTGAAATTAGGTGCAAGAGATCCTGTTGGCTTCTCACAGCCAGAACTCTGGCTGGCACAGGTTGTCAGAGTGTCCCTGAGAAGCTGTGGTACAGAGCTGATTTGTACCAGCCTCGCCAATAACCCTTGTGAGGATTTGAAAGGAGTTCCTTGTGAATTAATAGGCTGAGAGATTTTAAGGGAAGTGAAGGAGAACGGCTCTTCTGTCTGACTTACCTCATCTGTGAAGGAAGAGAAGAGGAGGAGGAAAGGCGAGCTGGGATGGTTGAGCTGAAGGCTGCAGAACAAGAGCAAGTGCTGGCCTGAGAGAAGTGTCGCAAACCCCAACCAGCTCAGAATAGAGAAATGTTGCCATCTAAACTATCATTCCTTCATACCAGATACATTAATAACGTCAAACAATGCATGCAAGGAAAATGCACATCATCCTCAAACAATTGCCTGCTTTCTTCCCTCCAATGCTGAAGTCAAAGGTGAGGCAATTCTGATGCACTGCAGAAGACTTTCATTTATTTGTTTTATATTAAAAAAAAGCAACAAAAATCCCCAAAATAACATTCAAAGTATTTCTATCAGAATGATCTCACTGAAGGTGGAAAGTGTGAACAAGTGACACAAGGGACAATTTTCTGACTGTCAAAGCATTAAGAGAGACTTTATGGCTTTGTCATAATGAACTTCTCTCTAAGCACTTTCTTCTTTCAACACTTGAAACTGCTGTTAGCAATGAAGTAAAGTAAAACAGAAGAAAGTTTGGACCTAATATTCTCTCAGCAGAAAGGGCATTAGGTGGCATCTTGCATGTCAAAGCAGTCCTGCAAAACTTATGACGCTCTCTGCCAGATATGCAATATATAGTCAACCCTTCTGAAAACTGGGCAGATTGCCCTTGATTAATTTTACTGTCATATCACAGAGCTATTCTCCATCTTCTTTACAGGACCAGTCATGGATACCACAGCAATTATGAAACTTTCAAGGGCAAACATCACTTTTTAAGTGAAGGTATTTGAACTGCAGCTCCATTTACAAAACTCAGTCACAAAGATGAGCTTTCTCCATAGAAGTCTCACATTTAACATGAGAAGCTACAGGGTGCATTTCTAAAAAGGCATATCAGTGCATAAATGAGTCTATATCATAAAGCAGATGATGTTGAAATAAACACTAAGTGCTGCCAAAAGGCCCTCTCAATTAAGAGAGGACAACTACATACTTTTGCAGAGGCAGTGGTATACAGACAAGAGTAGAGTGTTGCAAATATATGCAACTGTTACTATATAAATTCCATTGTATTAGTCACCATGTTCTTCTGGGTATTAAAATCCCTTTCTATAACGAACTGAAACCATAAGCTTCTCCCATTCTGTAAATAGGTCACAGGATACTTGGAAATTCAAATCCTTCATCCAGCAGTACTATATGCAGCAGCTAAACCAAGGAAACTGCAGGAGAAAAATATATATTTAATTTTTTAGATCTGGCTGGACTTGGTTTGTTGGTTTTGCTCACCTTTGTACACTTGTGCAAGTGAAGAGAGATCTAGTACAGGTTATGTGTCTGCTATTCTTAAACTCCAGAAAGAAAAACGTTTTTATTTTTCTAAATAAAGCAAGTACTCTGATCAAATAACAAATGACTTGATTTCCAGAACAGTCGTACAGAGAGATGTATAGGCAACAACTGGAGCTGGGAAACTACAGTACCAGGTTATGAACGGGGGCACGTACTTCCTGAGAGTTTTGTGGATAAGGAAAACATACTTGGAAGCAGTTTCCTAGATTGTCAGATTCTGCCAGGTTAGGTTACCTAAACACCCTTTTCTTAAAAATCATAGTTGAGATTCATTTAAAAAACTCTTCAAAAACTCTTCCTCCTCCAACTTTTGCAATTCATTAGTTCTCCATAATTGAACCAAATGGGAAATTTTTCAGTTCACCATTGGGCTTTGTTAATCAGGAAAACAACAACAACGACAAACAAAACAACAAAAACAAAACGAAACAAAAAAACCAACAGCAACAAAAAAACTTTTTTCTTGTGTGTGCCTTTCAACTTCTGCTGAGACAGTCCCAGCATTTCATGTGAACAGAAGCTGCAGGGTTATTCAGGGTTGGCTTGCATACGAAGCAAAGGTTTCCTCTAGTCATTTAGGGGAAACAGCCATGGTTGGCAAAAGGGAAAAGAGAAAACAACTTCTATTCAATTAAAAGTGCATTTAAAGTGAAAATCAGAAAGAAACATTTAAGAATGGGAATTATCTAACAGATTATGAAACAGGGAAAACAAAAATCTAGACAAAGCATTTAAAATAGTCTACAGAATCTACAGAAACCACTGATAAGAGCTTTTGGTTTTATATCAGAGCACATTATCAATATGCCTTAACCTTGGAAACTTGCTCAATATATTACAGTTTGTGAGGGCGCTCAGGGCAGAAAACAGATCTTTTTTGCAGGCTTTTCTCCATGCAAGACCTCACTTCTCACCAGTTTTAGAAGTAAAACAAACAAACAAAAAAAAAACAAAAAAACCACAAAGCTATCCTTCTCCTCTAAAATCCCCTTCAAGTCCCAAAATACATAAAAATTTACAAAGTTCTTGGAGTTTCAATTTCCATCTTGTTTAAGAGAAATGGTTTTTCTTACCTGTAAATGAAAATCAAAGCTTACAGGTTTTAATATTACTAGCCACAGCAACAGCCCTTTCTATTCCTCAAAGCCTCTCCTTCTAATCTGTGTATGTACTTATTCTCCTTGTTCAGTGTATGCCACTCAGTCAGATAACTTCGAGACTTATTTGTGTGAGTAGCCTCATGAAAATACCCTCGGTATTTAATCTGTGGTATTTACATCTCAATTGCATAAGGTGAAAAGATGATAAAAACAGACTTCAAAACATCCTTGGAGATACTCAAAAGCTACTTTGACTTGGTCCTAGGAACTCTGCTCTAGGTGGCCATGCCTGAACAGGGGTTGGACTGGATGGCCTCCAGAGGTCCCCTCCCAACATTAACCTTTCTGTGATTCTGTGAAAATATTTCTTTATCAGTTAAATAAAGGTTTAGAAGAAGGAAAAAGAAAAAAAGAGTATGCTTTATATAGCACCTATAGCTATTGCTATATTGCAATAGCTGCAGAAACTGAAATTCATTTTTATCTCCAGAAGAACTACAAGGAAGAGATTTTGCAGCAGTTTCCACATGTTTCTGAACTACTGTAAGCCTGCAGGAAAACATGCCCAGGGCTAGGAGGACCTGCTTGTGGGAAGGAGCATCTCTGCTCCTGCCCGGCAGCTGTTAACCACATTCTCATCGGCAGCCACCAAAGGCTGGAGTGATGTTGCCCATTTATTATGTGGAGATCCAGCCACCAGTGGTAATGTGGGCACAGGGCTGAACTTGTGGTCTAGAGGCTTAAAAAGGTGTTTTCCCCTCTGCTCCAATATTCTGCCCCCACATTACAACATCAATATCAATGCTATTGGAGCCAAAGAATTTTGTGCTGTTTTAGATCAATCTTGATGTTTCCCTTCTTAGGCGTCAGTATATGTGAATACATAAACGTACACAAATAGATGCTGAAATGATTTCAAAAATCAATTCTGATTGGTCATAGATTTTCTTAACCATGTTTTTATTCTACAAGCCATACAGCTCACAAGGCATCCATATATCGATGGAAAAAAAAAAAAAAAACAAAAAAAAAAACACCAAACAACACCTGCTATTTAGTTCATGGCAAGATTAATGGCTTGAAACACAGATTAATTTCCTGCATCAGATTACACCAATCACACAAAAGAAGATCCCTGTTGTGAAACAAGATCCGTAAAACTCAGTATGCTATTCATGAATAATCCAATGTGGATGCAGAGTTATTCAGCCACAGTGCAAATAAGAATGAAAAAGAGGGTAACAGTGGTAAACACCCAGGGATATTTTGAATTTAATTGGGATTAGCACGTAATGTGCTTACAGGCTTTAGAAGAGAGGTTGTGCAGTGGCATAGTGAGAACATAGGCATTTGAAAGCCAAAAGCATCTAATTTAATGAGATTGAATGGCAAAAACTTAATTTGACAGTCAGTTCATTTGCATGAAGTTTAATCCAGTGCTGTTGATTTAGGCTGAACAGTGCTAGTGGGAGAAAGGCTAGCGGTGTTAAAATGCACTTTGAAATTTCAGGGCAGAAGACCAGTACATGAGGGTATTTCTAGAAGACCATGACGTAATCTCCTCTTGCACAGTGAACTCCTTACACACAGAGATACTACATGTAGCACTATGTGCTAGTCTTGATGAAAATCAGAATAAATATAGACTTTTGGGCTTACCAGCACATGGTCAATTTGGTATGTGACGTACCTACCTGGGTAGGAGATGTAATCTGTATGAGTTTCGACCATCTGTGCATGGTTGCTTAGAGGACGTAAAATGGAAAACAAAAATACTGTTTTCAACTAATGTTTTGGGAAGACGTATTTGGAAGAAGCCCAACATGTCCCTGTTTTATCCTGAGCCTGCAGGAATATTACTGGGTTGTACAAATATTCTAATAAATTGCCCCGCTTGTTTAAGTGGCAAATATCTGCAGACTGTAACAGGAAAGCATCCATTGGCACTCAAGACAGTTGTGTTGGACTTGACTGGAAAAATTTCTCGGGGGAGAAAAAAGCCTGGTGCAGGGTCCTAATCACTGTTATGGGCTCCCAAAGAATATTCAGCAGCTTTCAAGCTTAGAAGGAGCATCTAAGTATCATTTTTGAAGAAAAGCTGAGGAAACATTTTAAGTACTGTGAATTTTCCACAGCTTCTTCTTCTTGTGACTACAGCAGAATGGTCTATAAACTTTGACAAACAAAGGGGAATGAAAAGTAAGGAAATCCTTTTATTGTTATCTTTTTTTTTTTTTTTTTTAACATGCTATTTCTCTCTCTTAGATCACAAGTGTGAGCATGGTTTCACCAAAGACAAAGTCTGCAGTAGGGCTTCCACTGCAGAGGGAACCAGTGAGCACTTTGTAGTTGTCTTCAAGGATTTTCTTCCAAGCTGCTCCCACTGTGCTCCTCACCAAACCCAATGGGAATGAATTGCACAAATTGCCTCAAGTCTTTCTGTAACTCCAGAGCTTTGTTTGTATGTGGTGATAGTAGGGGAAACAGTGTTTATTAGTATAAACGTACTTTATTCTAAATATATCTTCCACTTGCATCTGTGTGAAGAGGCATGGATGAGGTTATACTCTTAAGTGCTGGTAACTGAGTCTAGTGTATTTGTTACTGCTGCAGCTCTAAGAAAACTGTTTTAGGGATCGCTGTACAAACTTTTATTTTTCCCATGTACGAGCAGTCTCTGTTCTGGTGAGTTTATACAAATTCACCTTCTACCAACAACCTAGAAAAACAAGGATCAAATATTCCGCTGACTTATGTCTACTGCAGACCTAGTGAAATCAATGAGGTTGACCTACTTGTAAATTGAGCAGAATTTGATTCCTGTGTTTATTTGTGGATGGCTACAGAAGAGGATGGCAAAGTTTGCGTGGAAAAAAATAACCCAAAACAAAAGAGATATCTTTAAAGAAAGTAGCTTCTGCTTGGACTAAACTTCAGAGAGTTTGGGGATAGAACATGGGAACGGATGGACAAATCCTTAGAAAAATAGCAACCAAACTATGTTTTGTTAACCTGGAAGTGCTCATTGAGCTTCCATGCTGGGAGAATTCGCATGATTTCACTACTTCGGCTTTCTAGTATTTTTAATTTATATTTATGATTTGAATAAAAGGAAGCCAGCTGCACAACTATGACACTTACCAACACCACTGCAGCAGTAAATCAAAAGCAAAAGGACAAGAAAACCCCTGAAAAACTGCAGATATGCCATGTAACTGGCAACAAACAGAGCTCAAAACATGCTCCAGCAGCCAGGCACAGCACTCAGAACTGGTCCAAACATCACAAGAAATGCACCAAAATAATTTTGACCATGCATTCTGTGAAACTACAGAGTAGTAGCATTCACTGAGCAGCTTCTAGATACCAAACATTTAAGAGGGATAGAAGCAGTGATGGGGCATAGCTCAGATCCAAAGTAAGGACTGATAAATGCTATTAAGGTATCAACTCCAGTTTATTTCTAAGAACCCAGGAATCCCAGGATCAGTTGCACTGGTTCCTGAGCTGTTACCCCAGGAGGGGCAAGGACTTACGCATCACATCCCACACCCACTGCTGGATAAAGCTTCAGTGGCCTGGAAGGTGCTACTAAAACTTGCACCTCTACTACAAAAAGTCTTTTTGGCAACCACAGGTTTAAAAACACTGAAAAACATGAGCACAGAAGACTTGGAGAGACTTAGGACATGAATTTAGAAATAGCTGCCATTCTGAAGAAAGTGAGCCAGCCTGCTATCAACCTGTGGTTCCTGCTCAGTGAATAACTACTTGAGTGGGTTGAAAGGGACATGTGTGGTATCTACGCCTTCATTTTAGCAGAAAGAAATCTGGACAGAAAAAAAAGTATGCTACCATCAAGTGAGTAAATACAAGAATTATTTAAAAGTTCACAGGGAAAAGAGGAGGACAAGTCCAAGCACAGGCATGGTAAAACAACTTAAATATGACCCTGAAAACAGGGTTCTCCATCACTTCCAGGATGCTCTAAACCAAGCTGCCATGCTGCTGTGTGAAAGCCAGTCTTGACCAGCACATCATAGCTACCGGCTTTCAGTGACTTCCAAACTCAGCAAGAGCTAGGAGCCAGGAGCCATTACCTCTCACAGACACACTACCAGCATGCTTAATTTGGGAAAGGAAAATGCAGTCTGGCACATTATCCTTGAATGGCAGCCAAGCCCTGTTCTCGTCTATGCAGTACTGGAGCTTGCCAAAAAAATAAAGGGAATAAAGAAAAAAAAAAAAATGAAAGCCTCAAACCAGGCTGGACTGCCTTAGAAACAACCCTCCTGACCCAGACATCTCAGACTCTGTTGTGCTTACCTTTTTCTAAGCATGACAGTGAACCAGCGCTTACAGAGGCGATAAGCATCAAGACATAAGCAATCTGGGAGAAATCAGAAGTAAGGCAACACAATGCAAAAATGAGTCCACACAAGAACTTTCACAGCCTATAAAGATGAAATAACTACTTTTGGAGGCTGTGACAGGCTTGGTTCACCTTTCTGCTCAATACCACCACTAAGAACAACAAAAATCTTGCCTCCAAGGCTACTCTACAGTACACTCTCCTGTGCCTAATCCAACTATAATTAAATTAACCTAATGTCAAATGGAGAAATTTCAAACCTATTAAAAAGAAACCTGCAGCTATTACATGGATTAAGAAACATCTCGAAAATACACATATATGTATTATTAACATGTTAGGCTTATTTGGAAAAAAATCCAACCACCACACATCTTTGAATAAAGACTACTTGCTACACCCAGATCTTTTCGGAAATCATAAAGTAAACAGCCTTCAAGAAAGAAGTTCTATAAAAATAAACATAGATAATAAATGTGGAGATAGCTGTATTATTTACATTTTAAGCCCTAGGAAGCATTTATGTCCTATTTCAAAACATTTTCTACAAGCACGGAGACTAAATCCAATGTTTTTGGTGGGCTTATTTGGTCCTCCCTCTCTCTCTCCCTCCCTTCCTTCCTCCCTTCGTCCCTTCGTCCCTTCGTCCCTTCCCTCCTTTCTCTCTCTCTTTCTCTCTTTCTCTCTTTCTTCTCTCTCTCTCTCTCTCTTTCTCTCTTTCCTCTCTCTCTCTCTCTTTCTCTCTTTCCTCTCTCTCTCTCTCTTTCTCTCTTTCCTCTCTCTCTCTCTC
>JAOWBP010002978.1:45702434-45721131 GCA_028571105.1 Tragopan temminckii
GAGGGCATTGAGTGCACCTTCAGTAAGTTTGCAGATGACACCATGTTGGCTGAAAGTGTTGATCTGCCTGGGGGTAGCAAGGCCCTACAGGGGAATCTGGACAGGCTGGAATGCTGGGCTGAAGCTAATGGGATGAGGTTCAACAAGGCCAAATGCCGGGTCCTGCACTTTGGCCACAGCAAGCTACAGGCTTGCGGCAGAGTGGCTTGAAGACTGTGTAGAGGAAGTGGACCTGGGGGTATTGATTGATGCTCGGCTGAACATGAGCCAGCAGTGTGTCCGGATGGCTAAGAAGGCCAATGGCATCTTGGCTTGTAACAGAAATAGTGTTGCTAGCAGGAGCAAGGAAGAAATTTTACGTCTGTACTCAGTACTGATGAGACCACCCCTCGAGTACTGTGTCCAGTTTTGGGCTCCTCACTGCAAGAAAGACATCGAGGCCCTGGAGAACGTCCAGAGAAGGGCAAAGAAGCTGGTGAGGGGTCTGGTGCACAGGCCTTATGAGGAACAGCTGAGGATTGTTTGGTCTGGAGAAGAGAAGGCTCAGGGGAGACCTTATTGCTCTTGGTGGTGAGGTGGGGGGTCAGCTTCTTCACTCATGTAACTAGTGATAAGACTAGAGGGAATGGCCTCAAGTTGCACCACGGCAGATTCAGGTTGGAGGTTAGGAAATACTACTTCTTCAAAAGAGTGGTCAGGTGCTGGAATGGGCTGCCCAGAGAGGTGGTGGAGTCACCAACCCTGGAGGTGTTCAAGGAACACTTAGATGCTGTGTTGAGGGACATGGTTTAGTGAGTACTATTGGTGATAGGTGGATGGTTGGACTGGGTGACCTTGTAGGTCTTTTCCTTGGTGATTCTATGATTTTATGATTCTATGATTCTCCAGCTGTACTGGAGCTCCAAATGGCATAGACAGTAATCTATCCTGCTTCACCAAGTGTTAAACAATGGGGCTGAAATAAGTGTATCTTTTGAAACATTTCTTCTATTTGTAATATTCATGCTACTGTAAATCTCAGGGAAGTGGACCAAACTCTAGAGAATTCAAAAGATGCTGTCTTAAACTGAGAAAGAAATAATTAGTTTCATTTACAGTAGAGATAAACTATTGAAAAAGATATTGGGGAACAAGTATTTCAGATGAATCACATGGTAAAGAAGAGTGTATCATTTTGTAATCAGTATCTGTGGCTGACCCTTTCTTGCCTCCTCTTACATTCACTCAGTGAAAAATTAACTGTTCAGAAGTGCAACATAACTGTAAAAAAGATGATACCACTCATTCACGAGAAGTGAACCTGCTAGCAAAGCAGCAACAGACACTCTACTGATTCACTGCTTGAAGGAATTTTGTTTAAACTGCATGAAAAGAAAACAAAAGCTTACATAATTAAGGCAGCCTCTTCACTATTCTTGTAAAGCATTAATATTCTGGATTTGTGTTGCCTATTTTGTTACTTTAAGGAATCAAGCAGCTGGTTTGTCACAGAATAATGGCACAATCTCTTGGACACGAGGTAGACTAAACAGCGATAACGCACTTTCAGAACCTGGCAGAAGTGTCCAGTCTCAACCCCTCTTTCTTTAACCACAAGCTCCCTTCTTGCTCTGTTTAACATCAGCCATCTGCTTACCTCTAAGGCCTGAAAACTGCCTTAACTCTCCAGAGCTGCATCTCTCAAAAACCAAAAATTTCAGTGTATTTCAGAGAACTGACAGAATAATCTTTTGGCTTGTTCTTATTATTTATTTGAATTACTATGTTTTCAAGAAGAAAGGAAGGAAACCCACACACAAAACTGAGCAAATGAAGACACTTTGCACTTGAGTTGTTCCCCACTGAGCAGCAAAGCTTTCACTCTCTCAGCACTAGTTTTGTCCAGATGAAGGAGCAAGAGGATTGATAAGGTAACTGTGATATCCTCACGGATCTTGCTCCTCTGCCTTCTCTTTGGAAAAACTGATAATTTAATTTGCTTATAATTAATTATGCAATATTTTAAAATAGTGTTACTACCTTTGGTATTGTTCCTATCAGTGTTTAGCTAAGGTCAGATATTCATGACGCCTAACGAAAAGCTTTAAGAGTATCTCATTAACAGCTATCAATTTCAAACATGCTTTCACAAGGGACAGAACAGCACACATCATAACAGCATGGGAAAATAAGTGGAAGAACATGGCTGAAAGCACTCGTTTTTTACAAGGAGCATTACGTGAAGTTAAAGTTCCCATAACTTCGCCATATTGTCTCCTTTTGTCCTCCTTATTGGACACAAGGATAACATAATCTTTTGTTTCTAATTTGCTCCATGGCCAGTCCACAGGGTCCTTGGTGCAGTAATGCCATCCATCTCTCATCAGAAAGATTCTTTACATAGAACTGTAGATCTATGCACTGGATCTCTTCAAACAAAGTCATCAAGATGGAAGGAAGGTTTATTTGAACTAAACAATAAAAAAAGAGTGGAGAGGTAAATGCGCTTCTAAAACTCATTCCTGGAAGACAATTTGGACTAAATGCACACAAACTGAACAGCAACACAGGTCTCTCACTTGCTCTGGGGCTACTGGCCATGTTTCTCCCTAGTGTCTTTGCAGATATTTCCATGCGGTGACCTTAAACAAGATCTTCAGGGTTGCATATGTACTTCATTATCTGCCTATGCAGCATCTTTTCTAAAGACCATGCTGCAAAATTCAATCTAATAAAAATTTGCCTCCTGATTGTCTCATTTTCAGAGACCCATTTTTATTCTGGACTAATCCACTAACTCCAATAATGTCACGGAGAGATGCATTTTCGCGTTTCAGTTCATGTATATTCTCTAGTTACAGAGGCTATAAGCTTCAATAAGGACTATTTTGGACTGTTTTAAGAATCAGTTTAGCTCTTTTTTTTTTTTTTTTTTTTTTTTTAATTCTCAAACTCAACTATGAAATTGAACAAAACCATGCAACTTGTCACTAATCTGTCAGTTTAGATAGATCCAGATAGAGCAAAGATAATGGCATATATTGAGTGGTACAAGTGCAAGAATTACATTGAGCTAGAAAGGCACTAAGCTGTTGTTAGAAATCTGTGGGGTCTCTTGCTGTGTACCCATTCATTGAAGGACCTGTCAATCAGTATGTAATAGAAATGATCTAAGATTTGTGTTGCTCAAAAAGATTTTTACGTACCAAATTTATATGAACATTTCAGTTTTTAGGGTTTCTGACATAATAGCCTATGTCATGAGGTAGGGTGTTCACTGCTCTTCCTTCATAAACAAGTCAAGATGAATAAGCAAAAATGAAGATACAAGAATGGAAAGAAGCCCCAAAATTGAGAAGCATATGATCTAAAGATCATGCTGGAAAATATGCAGTAGGTCAACATGGAGTAATATACTCTGGTCACACAAGATAGGCCAAGGGAAAGTGAAGAGCAAACTCTGCCTCTAAAACAAATAAAGGCATGTAAGTGCATATTTTCTCTTTAATTCTGTGCTATGGGACTTGCAAACACAAAGGTTTTATCAAGAAAAAAAAGAAAAAGGGAAAAAAACAAAGATTCAGTATACTACCTGTTTTTTAAAGATCTTAACAAAATTTCCAGCTGCAGCTAATGGCATCTGACTGCTCTTACTTCCTCTGCACAACTGCTGATGTCCAGCAAGTAGAAGGCATGCACATCTTCAGCTTAATCTGCCCTCTCACATTGCTTTCTCTCTCATTTTTTGGCACAACGCTTACCTGCCCTATGCTACTCAGTGACATGTTTGATCTGTGTACCCCAGCTGCCATGGAGTAGGACAAAACTTTGTAAATCTCCACCATTCAAATAGATTCTCTGAAGATGTGGATGTATCATTTTAACACATTTTCTCATCCTCTTTACATACCATTCCTCTTCCCTCTCTCCCCTCCAGCTGAATTCCCCTTTCCATTTTCTTCAAGAAAAACGCATGCAGCAAGTAGTGAAAATGCAGCAGCTGTTCACTTGTTAAAATATTTATATTTTATTTATATCATTTATAAATATTTATATTTTATTTATATATACATTTTTAAAAAAAATTTACAGATTGAGACAACTACGCTCTCTGACCTAATCTGAAAAAAAATACGGAGTTATACTTATGTTTTATTTAATATATGTTCTATTTAATCTAAATAAACATGCAAAGGGTCTGTGGCATTTGAGTGAAGGCAAACACAAGTGACAGGGTGTTGGGGGATGGGAGAAAGAACATGCTGGGTATTTTTTTAAATATAAACCTGCTTTCCAATCCTTTCTTGGGAATGTTTACTTTCGTATTAACACCACAAATTATTTCAACTGCACTGTAAATATTTCTATTAATTTCCTAGTTTAGTATAAATTTCTTCAGTATTCTAAATACAGAAAAAAAGAAAATGTCTTTAAGCGATCAACAAGATGCAAAGAATTTTGCTGGGATGCTGGAAAGGATCCCGTTCAGTACTAACTACACTCCACTACAACAGCCCAGTAATGATTTCAACAACTTGCTCTTCAGCCCAGTTAAAGCAGACTCTCTGAAAATGCTACAGACTCTGCACTAATGTGCAATTGATGTGCATACCAAGAAAGGTGCATTTTCTGCACTGGGAAGTATGAGAATTAAGAGCTGCTAGATTCAGCTGGATTGATATTAGTGGAGCACAAAAAGTCGATATGAAAATAATCAGTTAAATGAAAACTGAATGCTCAGTACAAACTTTCCTTAAGTAGGGAAGAAAAATATATTACTTTTCAACTGTACAAGCGACTTTACTTTTTTGTCTTTTCCAGTAGAAAACTCCCACCATTCACTGAAGCACTTCTCAAGAAACAGAGTCCTTAAAAGGAGAAATGGCTCTTGCCCAAAAGCAGGACGGATATCTATCCAGCCCCTGCCCCTGCATCTCTTCAGTTCAGTGGCTGGAAAAAATGGGTACTGCAGGTCTCCTTATTGTCTCTTTAACTTTCCTCTTCATTTACCTTTGTATTTCATACCACTAGGCTGAATTACAGTTTGATAATATGCTATCAACCAAGGGGACTGAATTAAAGCCCATCTGTGGGTTTTAATCTTTTGATTCACAGTGTTCTGAAAAAAATATTTTTAAAAGAGCCCTTCAAATGGTCAGTAACTTTGTGAGAAATTTCACACTTTTATTGCTCCATACCACAGATTTGCACGTCTGTGCTCTTTTAACAAGCAGCTGAAGTGACTGAGCTCATCCCCACCACTTCCTACTGTGTTAGCACGAGCCCCACTGGCACAGCCTCAGTTTATTTCTCCTTCCTCCACTTGGTACAAGCTTCAAGCCTGGAATGTAGCCATCTGGGTACATTTCATAACAGCTTTGATTTCTGTGGCTTGCTTAAAGAGTCAAAATAATACAAACCATACAAAGCAGACTATCACATAGGCATAAAGAACTCTGCTTTTCTGTGGGATTTTCACCGATTTTGGTATTTTTGCTTATTTCTGGTGAGAAGACTTCAGGCAAGCCTTGCTGTTTCTCCCTAATTCACAGATGAAGACAGCAACATTGTATTGATCATCCAAATTAAGAAGGCAGTTTTCTAATCTTGCACTGAAGTTAGAGTAAATACTGGAAGAAGTAATGAAGAGTGTGTTAAAGAGAGCAGACTTAAGGTGGGAGCTTTACGTGGCACAGATCTGCTGTGCATACTGATGCCCAAGAAAAGCCACAGCACCCATCAAGCACATTGCAGGTACCTTTCATAAGAGAGCTATGGCTGAAAGAAATCTAGTCAGGGCAAGAGGCAATGTCACCACACCAGCAGAGGTGCAAATATCTCCTCTTTTTCCTGGTTGTTGTCATCACAAGTTTTGTTCATCTTATCAGAGGCAGATGCTTCACATCACAAAAGAGCATTACCACCTCAGAAAGAAATCCCAAATCAGGATATATATATTTAAACACTGCTGGTGCCAAATTCATTTTTCACAGAGGAAGTCAAGAACTGACTGGTTCATAGAGCTAGTGCTACTTCAGCAAACCTAAACCCCATCAAAGAACCAAAAATCACTTGGCACTTCACAGAGAATGTGCATTACTTCTGAAGACAGAGGAGAACCCCACCCAGATCCTGCTATTTAGCCTTTGCTCAAGAACCGACTTGCCACAAAATTTCGCTGGATTGCAGTTCAGGAACCAGACACTCTTTCAGCAACCCCTTTCTCCTTCCAGAACCACAGCATACCTATCGTTCATACTCTTTTTTTTTTTTTTTTTTTTTTTTTTTTTTAATGCTGAGAAGATACATTATTGGTTGCATAAGACAAGGTTGATATTGGACTAAAAATACATTTGAGTAATGAGTACTATCCACCAGCAGTATCCCACCTAAGGCACAAGGCAAGTGCCAAATACGGGGCCACAGATAGGGAGCTGGAGTGGCCAGTGCCCTTCCCCTCATGCCAAAAAGCTAGCTCTTTCCAGAGAAACCACAGCTGGAGCCACAGTGGCCCCATGCTGTCACCTTCCTGTCCTGCTCTGTAGTTTGAGCAAGAGGACAAGAAAGCCTCAACTTCTTGGTTGCCTATGGCAAATGTCTCAGGAGAGGACTTGTGGGACCTGGACAGGCTAAGGTCATATGACAGCAGTTCTAATGGAATAGCTGGGGCATGTTCTATGACATCTGTTTTGGCTTGATGTTTTTACACCACACAAGCTGTAGAAGAGAGCCGCTATCTGATCAGGCACCAAGCCAAACGGTACTGAATTACATAATCCAGCTTTTCTTGTTTTTTATTTTTAAATGGATATGAAGGAAAAATAAAGTGGGATTTATCTTATCATACTACAGCTATTAACAAGGTGATGTCTACAGAATATAGGCTGAGCTGCCTGTCAGACTTGGCCATACCTTACTCCTGCCTCCCAGTCATGCTTCACAAAATTCTCCTAGAAGAAAAATGATTTTTCCAGCTTCCAAGCTTAACAAGAGTGCTCTGAGGGTGAGGGCTTGTGTGCAGCTAGATGCCCTGACAAAACTTTCCTCATTAATGCCAGGACATAGCTACCTGTACATCTTCTGGAGCTGCGTGCAGAAGTTATAGGGCGCTGCTCAGTGCTACATGCCCTCTGCTGCAGCACTGGGTGAGACCAGAATGGCATGTCCCTGCATGGAGACAGCATATTCCTGCATAGAGTATGGCACTCACCTCATGCTCCACCCAGTGCTCCATACCTGAACAAATTCCTGGTGGTTTCAAATCCCAGGCTCTGCTATTCTTGTGCATTTTTCTGTTCCAGAACATTCTGGAAAAAAAAGTGAGCATGCAAAGTGCATCACTAAGGCAGTGGAACTCTCCTGCAGGTATCTGGGAGTCTCCTATTTCAGCTGATGTAGTAAGGTCATTCACATCTTCTTCACTTTAGCTTATACTATTAAATAATTGTCTAATTAATAAAGTCATACCTAATAATGTCTACTACTAAATCTCAAAGCTAAGGCACAACACAAACATCAATTAGACTTTTTATATTCTCAAACATTCTCAGTCATTCTGGGGGGAGATCTTTAAACTGAAGGAAATGGAAGCATGCACTATATAGATTACAGTGGATACAGAGAACAAGTGAGAGGGGTTTGCAGGCTTAGCGTGGGAGAATCCCCTCCATTTCCCTAATAGCAACAGTCTTCACATTGCAAGTGTGACTTCACTGCTGAAGAATGCCTGAAGCAGCAAGGAAATGAGCTACAGCCAAGCTTTATCGTTTTATGTATCTGAACCACTGATCAGTGTGAACTGCAGAGGTTGATGCAGGTTATAGTCCAGGTGTGTCTATACTGAAAAGTGAAAATATAGTTATCTGCACAGAGTTTGTATGTGTTTGGGAATACTTTATATTTTATGAAAGAATCTTCTGTTACTACAGCAGATGTCTTAACTTATGAGAAATTATGATAAATACATTAATCTTGACATTAATTTCCTTTTTTTCTTCTTGTTTTTCTGAACTGCTGGCCTAAAGAGTTTCATCATTTTACCATAAAGCATCAAAAGTTCCCTTGCTGGAACTATACTTAAGAAAATTTTTGGCCTTCCTCACCCCCATTGCATCAGTGCAAAGACACTTGAGAAGGTAACAAAAAATTACTTTTGCCATTTGGAATGCTGGACTAAAAAGTCACAGACAACCTGAAGAAAATATCAGATCCAATTAGTCTAGTGGTAAAATCTTAGGGTGGCAAGCTGAGCTTTACGTTCTGTGGGGCTCTCCTCGATCAGAAAGTGCTAAAAGGAAAATTGAGTTAATCCAAAGCTCATCCATTTATCCCTGTTTTCCAATAAAAGCATGCATTTAGTGTGCTGCCAGATGTTTGCAGGCAACAAACTCAAGGCCAGAGACTAAAATCATTACAAGAAGAGAATATTATTACAGAAAAATCAACACAATAATTTAAGAAAAGCATTTTCCAGCCTGTGATTGGAATACTTTTCTCTGTTCTTGTATATAGAATCTGTCCTCTTTTGTCTGGTCATGAGATTAAGCTCCTAAGGATAGCAATATGTGCCAGTTGAGTGATCCATGAAGGAGAGCAGACCTACATGCGCTTTAGGAAGGAAATGAATCTTAGGAGTTTTTGTATTATAGTCCACCCTCCTCCCGCAGATTTCTTTCCTCATCTTTTAGAAGGACTGTCCAAAACACCTTGTCTACTTATATCTGCAAAGAGGGGTGGAATGATATCATATAGTTGTATCTATAGTGACTCTATAATATATAGTATATTAGGGGTGGAGATGGGGGGAATAGAACAAAACCCCAAATCACCAGACTTAACATCACAGGAGGATGGTGGTGAAGGGAAAAGTAATGGAAAGAGCAAGAAGCAATATAAGAACAGTGGATATTTCCTTTTCATTTGTTGCTTATTTTTTAATTTATGTATAAATTGACTCCATTATTTTTTTAAATTTAGCCCCTGAAGATAAAATATGGGGCAGTTTAATACTGAGTCTCATGGGAACTTTGCAAATTTGATGTTGTCTCAATATATTGTTCCAAAAAGAGGCAAGAAGTACAGTGCAAATAGCATAGTAGTGCTGTGTGACAGGCAATATGCATTTGTAAGGACATGTCCACAGGATAAGAATGAGATGACAACAGAACTGAGAGCAAAACAAATGCAATCCAACATAAGACACCAAAACACAAGTGCACAGTGTAAAGTCTAGTTCCAGTATGGCTGCAAGCATTACGATGACTTTCCCACTGGTACTGCTGCCATGAACTTTCAAGGTAACCACAGAGCACTTGTAACATTTTGAGAAAGTCACAGACTAAGATTAGTATATTTTAGAGAAAAGAACTCACTTCAAATTAAGCACTGTGGAAGGGGAAATCTGTAACTGCCCTTTGACAACTCTGAAAAATAATGTCCTAATCTCATATGCTATTAAAATGGCCAAATGCTATTCCTTTAAAGAGTGCCATCAAAGCTACCTGAACCCGCACACTTGGCTGAAGTGGGCATAACCATTATTCAAACAAAGGCAACCATTAATTCTCCACTTCAAGGATCCCATGCAAGGGTCTGTTTTGCAGTGGTGATCTCTGGGTTCAAGATTTAAATCTGACTTCTTAATGACTGCACAGAGATTGACTGAAACCTTGTGTGAACAAAATAGTCCCACTGTGTTATTTGCAAAACAGCCCTAATTTGGAATTTGGAGACTATGAATTTGCTTTAGATGCATGTCTTGTCCACAACTTACTTACTGCTGTTACAGCATCTCCTTTTAAACAAAACAGAAAATTATCACTTATATTTTCCCCACACTCCTTGGGACTAAACCACTCCATGTTGCTGTGGTGCTCCCATCTCAGATTATAATGATACGGCACAAAATAATTTATTGTCCAGGGATGCTCTGTGCAAGGTACCTAACTCTGAAAATGGGCTCAATAAAGGAAGTTTTCATCACTCTGTTCATAATAAAAACATTTGGAAGAAGCAGAGGAATAGAATAGAAAACACATGCGCAACACAGATGTTGTAGAAAAAATGTTTGTTACTAATGCAGTGGTGAAATTGGTCAAGACAACCACATCTGTTCTAATGTACAATTCTCATAAACACAAACAAGGCCACAAGCAAAGGCAAGGATTAAGAAGAGTAGAGGAAAGACAAGATGCCTTTGGCCCTTTGGAAGTGCTAGCCAGCATAGCACGTCCTCCCAGACTTCATGAGAGGCAGGGGTGCCAATACATTCATCCGAAGAGCAGTGCCCCTCCTCTTTTGAGCATGAAAGGGTGAGATGTCCTCCAAACAGCTCAGCACTGGTCCCTGGGAAAGCTGTTCCCTTATCTAACTGCATCCATCTGCTTTGGGACGCAGACAAACATTACTGCAAACTTTTCTGGAAAAACAGAGATATTATTAAAAAGAAACAAAACAAAACCAGAAAACCCATAAATCAGATGTCTTTTCATTTGATTCCTCAACCCCCCAGATATTAGAAAAACTTCAGTCAGTATAGTTGCAAACTGTATTTTTGGAAACAAAAAATTTAAGCATGCCTAAATTGAAAACAGACAAGCACCATCCACCCTGCGTAGAAATACCTCCAAAGCATTCCTTCTCAACTCTTCAGCTAGAAATAAATACTGTATTTTTACTATATATAGGCAATCAAGTTTTTAGTAGAAATTATTGCTTTCAATAAGGTGTCAAAGTCACTGGCACAAAAACAAAACAGAAAAAACTATAGTAGAAGCTTGGTCCAGTGAGATTTGTATGTATCCACAAAAATATAAAGATGAAAAACCAACATTCTTTGTGTTTTTTACAAACAATTGTTGGATGGAGCTAGTTAAGAGAGAAACACAAGGTACAAAATAAAGTTTAAAAAATCTTTTAATACATAGCACTTACAATGGAAATGTGTGTAATAAGGTGGTATGCTGAAATGGAGAAGTGGGAAAAATATAAATGGAGGAAGTAGAATTATCAGATAATTATTTTTCCTCCAAACTTAATTTCCAAAAGAAGGGAAGAAAAAAGGCTCTTAAAGGAAGATCAGAGGTAAAAGCCAATAAACAAAAACTCAATAAAAATGAATTTAGTGTACACAACAAATTTCTATTAGGATTGATTACAGAACACTATGAAATGCCGAGTTGTCATTTTCTTTATGTCCCCATGACCTTCTCACTGTGCCCTTGAACTGCATTGTTAATTGCATACAATGTAGTGTTATGTAAAATGGACAATGATCATTCATGCCCAAACTCCGTATATAGATTTAAAAAAAAAAAACAACCATATTGGTAAGTGGGCTATTAAAAGTAGATGCACCTTATTGATCTCCCCTTAAAGCAATCTGCAGTTAGACAGCACTGTCTTCTCAGTGGGGTTAGACTAAAAATTTCTAATATTCATCTTGTTGGCAAGGACAGAACACATGAACGCATTACAGCTTAGATTTGTACCTTGTTCAGACAGCCCTAAGAGCTCATTTGAACAGCACAGCACAGAACAGCACATGTGCTAACATGCCAACAATTTAAAAGACAATAATTAGCAAAAGAAAGAAATATTTTGAAACGTAATTACATTTCTAAGTGATTCCCTATACTATCCATTCTTCAGTGTGTACTCTTCAAGACAAGTAATTATGGAAAATGCTTTCACTGCAAAATGGCTGGAGATTTAATAGCACATTTCATGAAGACAAAAGTGTCTTTATCTATGATACTTCATTTGATTATCTCAAAGAGAGAAAAAGCACATACTGGAGGGAAAGATGGCTACAGAGGAATGGGATTGGGGACAGAGCAAGAGATATCTTCATCTAATCAAAGAGCACATGAATCAGAAAATGACCAGTCCCTTACGGTACCCTGGTCCGGGTCAGGTCCTCTTGGAAGAACTGACATGCCTTCCTCCCTTACAGGCTTCCTGTTATGCATCTTTTTCCACATCCATTCACAAAATGCAGGAGCATTGCATTTTGCCTAATTAGGTGAGAAAACCACACAAACTGTGCTGCATCAGTCAGAGTTTGTTTAAGAAATACAGACATGCCAGATCAAGTCTCACCCAATGGCTCAGAAGCTACCCTCCCACACCAGGCATGACTTTGGGTACACACCTTTTCCCTTCTATAAACAGCCAGTCTCCAAATCATGCTTCCCAGAAAGTCAAACAGTCATTGCTATTAGTCATAGCAATCAGCTAAAAGAGTGTGAGGGAAGGGTTTACTTTCGGTTTGGAAGAAGGCTAAACATAATAAACCCTATCTCTAATGACTGTGATCATCATCTAATCCAGACACTGACTGGATCATGAGGACACTAATGATGCCATCATGACATTAAGTCACCAGAAGCACTGATGTGTCAGAGAGCTAAGATGAGATTAGTCCCTTCCTAGCAGACACTTACCTTCCTGTACCATAAACCTCTATCAATACTGACTGTCCAAGCACCTACCATTGTGCACTGAGGTCTGTTTGTGCCATGACATGCAACAATGTTGTCTGCCACAACACGATGCCACTCTGATCTGTGCCTGCATTCCTCTGCTGGTCCAGTCTGGAGAATTGTGAATGCCATCTTTCTCTCCTACTAGTTGTCTGCAATATTTGAAATTATTTCTAATTCAGGTAAACAATGTTCTCAGAAATTCTGTGGTGCATCCATCAAGTGGATTTACTATTGTGAGGAAATAACTTTGAAAATCCTACCTCACATGTACCTATGGGGAAGTACAGCTTTCAAACTGGAAGGTCCAAATCCTCCAACTGTAATACCAATACAAATTGGCCCTTATTCATGTAACGCTTTGTATTTTGTTGTCAAAGAATGCAGCAGACAGCAGCAGAGCATTGGAATGCCTTGAACAATCTAAACGTTGATGAACTTGAGATTAACTGATCAGCCGCAATAGGAACCAATATCTGAATGCTCTCAATAAACACAGACCACTGTGCTCTTTATAACAGCTTCTGGGAACATTTCAGAAAAACAAGAGCTTATCTCATAAAAGCCTAAGGAGACAACAGGAACAAAAGAAATCCCTCATCTCCATAATGCTGGAAAAAATAGCAAAGCCATCTACAAGCAGTGTTTATCTGACACTTGCCACTGTGGAGTTGAGTGGAGGGCAAGTACAGCAGTAGATCTATGTTGAAGCAATGAAGATTCATTTCAGCTTTTGCAAAAAGAGGCCTTTTTATCACACAGAGATCATGCGTGCCTAAGAACCCTTCCTGTGACAAACTAGCTGGCATGTACTCAAGATTGAAATCGGAACACAGAATAACAACAAAACCTTTGCAGCTGCCTTGACATCATACATTTGGATTGCAGAAATCATTGATAACATTCTCCTACTACCATTATATAAACCACTCACTTCTGGCAGTGATGACCAAGAGGCACCATGTCTTCATGGTCTTGAACTCCAGTTCCCTGTTGTGGTTTTTGAGAGCCCAAGAGTACCTAAGTTAACTGTTAAAACACACAGTTACATAACTATCTTGTTTGCGAGATCAGATTCTTCTATCAGATTCATCACGCAAACAAACATCAGTTACATATAATGCCACCACAATAGAACAGGTAAACAGTTTGTGAACTTCGAGAGCCTAAAGGGAAAAAGATAAAGCTTTTGGAAAATGCATCAGCATGTCCTAAACCCCCACAAAATATCCATCTGACCTTAACAGAGTTTCAAATCTCACTTTTTACAGGGCTTCTGAAGCTTTATCACATGCCTTAAAAAAAAAAAAAAGTTGCTACAGAGATAAAGAATATGCCATAAGTGTATTATTCCCTTATATTAAAGTAAAAATACTCACTAATACACTGGAGACATCTCATTTAGAAAGCTCTGGGCCTGATCCCTCAAATCATACCCACATGCATAAATTTGCTGTCTTCAAATCAGTGTGAGCTGAGACTATTCAATGCCTCTCCAGGAAAACCTTACAAATAGATGTATTTTGCACTTTTAAATGTTCTTTCAGTATTTACAGACAGGATACTGACAATTAAATAGACATGTAATAGTCTCCTATGGTATGCTCAATTTTTATACTACTGAAAGATAAGCTAATTTTACAATGAAAGTTTAGTTTTCACTGAATAAAATTTTAGCACAGATGCTTTAGTTCTGTTTAAATCCACAGGTTTTCCACAGTATTTGCATCATCAGTTATTATTGCAGTTAATTGTATCAATCTGCGATTCACCAAATCTTTACAGGCAAAATGCAGTCTATTTCAGAGAAGATTTTTACGGGTTCCAATGTCTTCTAGCAAAATCCTCATGTAAAAATACAACAGTAAGAAGAGTTTATTTTTACAAAGTAGTGCAAGGTATTTTCCATAACCAACTAAATGTATCTTAAAATTCTCAAAATAGATACCAAAGGTAGATATCAAAGAGGACACACCTGAATCAGTGCTGATGGTTCTCAGAGGCATTTACTGAATTTTGCAAACAAGATGCTGGCAATTGGAAAAGGGGAAACATAATCCCTATTTTCAAGGAGGGAAAAAAAGAAGATACAGGGAACTACAGGCCAGTCAGTCTCAGCTCAGTGACTGGCAAGATCATGGAGCAGATCCTCTTGAAGGCCCTAGTAAGGCATATAGAAAATTAAGATGAGATGATTGGTGATAATCAACATGGCTTCACCGAGGGCAAGCCATGCCAAGTATAAGGTCTGGAAAATCTCAAACAGATACAGGATGGTTGGAGAATATCTTGAGAGCAGTCTTGAGGAGAAGGATTTGGGGGATATTGATTGATGAAAGATTCAATGTGAGCTAGCAATGTGCACTTGCAGCCCAGAAGGCCAATTGTATCTTTGATAGCATCAAGAGAAGTATGACCAGCAAGTTGAGAGAGATGATTATGCCCATCTACTCTGCTCTCGTGAGATCCCACATGAAGTACTGTGTCCAGTTCTGGGGCCTCTAACACAAGGAGGACGTGGAGTTGTTGGAGCGGGTCCAGAGGAGGGCCAGAAAGATGATCCTCCTCCACGAGGACAGGCTGAGAGAACTGGGGCTCTTCAGCCTAGAGAAGAGAAGGCTCCAGGGGGACCTTACAGCAGCCCTCCAGTACCTGAAGGGTGCCTATAGGAAAGCTGAGGAGGGACTTTTTATACGGGCATGTAGCATCAGAATGTAGGGAAATGGTTTTAAGCTGGAAGAGGGTAGATTTAGAGTGGATATTAAGAAGAAATTCTTTACTGTGAGGGTGGTGAGACACTGGAACAGGTTGCCTAGCGATGTTGTGGACACCCTCTACCTGGAAGCATTCAAGGCCAGGCTGGATGGGGCTTTGAGCAACCTGGTCTAGTGGGAGGTGTCCCTTCCTATAGCAGGGGGGTTGGAACTAGATGATCCAAAAGGTCTCTTCCAACCCAAACCATTCTATGTACCTATGAATTTGCAGTGACACAGAGCAAAGAAGAAAGTAAAAGTTTTAAAAGGGATTATTATTATTATTGCTTTTCTAAGTACATTCTCCTTTTAGACTGAAGACTAATGCTCCACTGCAGTGTAATTATAGAAATGACTCTATGTAAATAGTATCTTTTATCCTGAGATCCAAAGGGGTATTTATGAACCATAGGCCATATTTTTTTAGCTCAGGAACATGTGCAACTGCGAAAGAACACCTTATGGGTCTGTTCAGTTCAAACATTTGCACGTGCAAACAGCCAGCTACATGTTCCATTTCATCTGCTTTTAAACAAAGAGAAAAACACGCCATTTGCAAAAGATATCTAAAGAATTAAAATTTATGTGCTTTTAGAAAAACACTGAAGAAGCTTGAAGAAGAAAAAAAAAAGAAATTAAAATTATAAATTCAGGTGTGGTCTTGTTTCCATAATAATTATATTTAATTACACCCAAGTATACCAATTTACCTCCATTTTTTCGGTGCTTCTTTTGTTATCACTTTACAAGAACATCTTTCAGGCACTCACACTGCCATTAGCTTGAGTTCTGCTTGAACAAAGACAGAAGTGTAAACCCTGATCTTACTTCAGAAGAAACTATGACAAAGATAAATATATATATTTTAAAGTATCAAAGAGCAACAACAGTTTAGTAAGGATCATTGTTAGAAGCATTTAAGATAAGAACTACTCACTTGGCCAAGCAGTGACACTATTCCCGCACACCATTCCTAAGGGAGTGCTAAGGTTGGAAGTGAGGAGGAATTTTTCTTCAACTGCAAAACCACTTTAAGTGTGATGGCTGAAACAGCCTTCTTCAGCCATAATGCTTCCCCGTCCAGAGAGCTGGGGGCAGAAGCAAAAAAACCCTGCTAGATTTCAAATGCTTCCAGATGCACTGTATGTAAACCAAAGTGAAAAACCCACCAATCTCCTACACAGTTTTATGATTCTTCTGCAACAGAGCATACCAGAGCAGTCAAGAATTGTTAAGAGCTGAAGAAAGCAGTTATCAAACCCTGCTTCGAACAATAACATCAAAAAAATGCTGCTAATGAGGCGGGGAGAGGCAACACCACCACAGAAACCATACGGCCTCCTGCCTCCCTTAACAATGAAAAAAAAAGCAGAGTGGGCTTGCACCGTCAATGGGACACTGACACATTTTTGGTTGGAATTCTGATTTTTGATTTGATAGCTTTACCGTGGAAAACAACTGAATTTTTTGCATTTGACTGGGCTCCAAGCAGTACCACATCATACTCAAAATACTCTTCCCATGTTACCAGCTGCCTCTCACAATTAGAAGTGAAACCAGAAAGTCTTTCTTAGCATAGCGTTCCTTATTATTACAATTAGAATGGAAAACACCTTGATGAAGGCTGTTATTCATTCTAACAAAGCCAAGGTGCACTTAGTGCATGTGGTCTATGATATCTGCTATTATCTAATGTTTTGAATATCTCTTGCTGCAACAAAATGCTAAGCCTCTGATATAGAAGCCAGGACACAAGATAGGATTCTATTTACTTCAACATGATTCATTAATTTTTCGACATGATTCATTAATTTTTTAGAAGTGAGAGCCGCTCTCAATTTCATGTCTATGCCATACATAAATTTAATTGAATTTATTATTTTATTAACTTTTTGTGTAACAATGATTTTTAAGCCCTTCTCCTGAATTAAATTTGAGACTAAAGACAGCTGATATTCTCCAAAACTAAACAAATAGAAGTCCTTAATAGGAGTTAAATTGCACACTATATTTGAAAGGCATGCAGAGCACAGGTATATTAAATAAAAAATTGGTACATTCATAATGGTTTTGTAGTATCGGTTTTCCTTCTCTTTTCTTTCCAGTAGAAAATGTTTTGTAAGAGAAGTGCAGTGCTAGACTAACAAACTAAAAACTATTAAAAACACAGTATGTGGCATCAGCTGCATCTCGGTGCCATACTCACAAAAAGAGAAACATCCCTTCCTAGTGCCATGAAATAAATACAGGAGGGTGCCGGCTTTATTCCAGAGGGCCACTTCACACCAAATTATTCTTGATGAGCTTTGCAGGCACACACTGCTGTTTACTATGCATGTCCCCAGCCACATGCTGTGTTCCTCCCAAGTACTTGCTCTCCATTACACAGTCAGCTTTCTGCTTTCCTAATCCACTTTGTCTTTACAGAGTGGTTTGGCCACACATGAAGTTGAACCGATAGATCAGTTTACATTCATGTCTAAGTTTACAATAGTACAGCTCTTCCATCAAGGCTAGTTCTTGCTTGTGACATGCAACAGCATCCAGTGTAAATAGAGGGGCCATGCACAGGCTTCTTCTGGAGATCATTCCCACAGAGGTTGCAGGACCAGCCACTTCATCCTTGCTGCCACCAGACCATCTGAAATACTGGTATCCCCTTCCACTGCTCCTTCTAGGGATCCTGGAGTAGAGACCTTGGTGCGAGCAGCCGTCAGAACAGAAACTGTCCTGATTTTAAGCTCCACAGCGAAGGCAGGAAACAGCTTCATTAATCAAGATGTTCAAGATAGAGCAGGGGAGGAAGGGAAGCATATATTTGCCCCAGTTTTAAACAAGAGAAGCTCTGCTTCGCCAACCTGTATTTTTTGTTTCCTTTGTGAAACTTAGAGGTGTTCCACATGGCAGAACAGATCAGCAGGATTGTTAAGCACCCGAGGCAAAGAACAAATGTTTATTAACCAAGAGAAAATATTCCTGCTCAGACATGGCATGGCATGTAAAACGGATGAAAAGTCACTCCAGCCTTCTACGTTAATCAGACTGAGTTCCTCCATTACAAAGTAAGACGTCTGCCCTGCACGTTTGTCATAGCTTTTAGGGTTTTTTTTGTTGTTTTTTTGTTTTTTGTTTTAAATAAAATACAAATTTTTCCAATTTAGCTTAATTAATCTGTCATTTTTAGCTAGAGCTATTTGCCAGATACATCACAGATTCTGTGTAAAAGGCTATGTTTTCATTACCAAGCATATGTTTTCCTAATCATTTTGTACTTCTAACTTCCATCCTACCTTCCATCTCTTAAGACAATTCAAAACACACTGATTTTAGATGTTTAGAGAAAATACATATGTTTAACAAACTTGGGAAGTGTTTAAGATCCCAAAGCAGGTGAAGAATAGATTTTAGATCACAGAATCACAGAATGGCCAGGGTTGGAAGGGACCACAAGGATCATAAATCTCCAACCCCCCTGCCACGTGC
>JAOWBP010002978.1:45721231-45749750 GCA_028571105.1 Tragopan temminckii
TCTCTGGGCAGCCTGTTCCAGTACCTCACCACTCTCAAAGTAAAGAACTTTCCCCTGAGATTCAACTGAAATCTCCTCTCCCTCAACTTAAACCCATTTCCCCTTGTTCGGTTATTGTCTACCCTTTACATGTGAAACTAGTAGAGACTTCAGATTATGAAGCTGCTGTAAAACATTTATTTACAGTTATCAGTTATTTAATTTGAACACTAGACACAGCAGTTTTCAACCAAAATTCTGCTGCAGTTAACTGATTCTCCACTAGTATCAGGGCTGCATTATCAGAACCACATACACACTGTGAATTTCCCACTGTGAAAATAATCTAAACTTCTTTCTGGGGCAGCATCCCTTATTTGTGCTTCCTCATTACAGCATGGGAATGCAGTGTCCTGCCACATGGACTAAATGCAACCACTGAATCTGGATGAGTAATGACTGGCTGGGGTGAAACATTTCCACTAAAACGCTCCTCCATCACAATGTCTGAAGCTTTCCTTGTCTTCTTTTAGTCCATACTACAAAGTCCAAAGATTCAAGCAAGCACTTCCTGCTTATGCCAAAGATTTAGCATAAGGAAAGTTCATGCTTGCTCAGTAATGCAAACAGAGCATACTGTCACCTGGAAGTGACTAAAGGAACAGTAACAGTATGACACGCAGGAATTATACACCTTGAAACACACACGCACAAAACAATCAACTGGGATGAAGTACAAATCACGATACGATTACATGTACAAAACAGGACAATCAGCATTCATCTCAGGAGCACTATAACTCCTAACTGCACGTAACAATCTTGCCAGGTAGCAAGTTACTCACCAGATCTATAACCTCAGCACGAGCAGCCAGATCATTATTCTTCTATAGACACTTTTCCTAGGGAAAGGAGGGAAAAGTCCCAGGCAGCCTTAGAAGGAATCTATGACTCCAGGGCAGAAAATTTGAAAAATCTAAAGATAACTCCTACTGCTGATACCGAAACTATGAGAAATGGTCTCAAAGAACACACATTCCACCACAGCTGCCTGTGGAAGAACGCTAACCCCTTGCTCGAAGTAACTTCTCCTTGCTATCCCTCCTCCCCCCCAAAACAAAACAAAACAAAACAAAACAAAACAAAACAAAAAACCCACAACTTTTGCTCTTCCAAAAGCAGAATATGTAGTTTTACTCCCCCAGCCAAGGCCTAAGCTCTAGACCTCTGAGCATCTTATGCAGAAAGGATATAACAGTCTGCAGTGCTGCCACGAGCATTAAACTATTTGCCAGTGAGTACCAATTTGAAATGTTGGAAGAGACCCAGAAATCTCTTCCTTTAGATGAACATACGGAATCCAATCATGTACTCTACAAGAGTTTGAAGACATCCCAAAGTCAGGTTAGAACAGCCTTGACACATCTGATGCTTCAGCAAGAGCCCTCTGGGAATGGCTCATGCCGATTGATCTGTTCAGCTGCAGACATCCAGCTTGCATACATAAAACCCAAGGCTCACCATGACAGCAAGGAAACTAACAGCTTCCTAGCCAGGAGAATAAAGTTTTCCCTTTCAAAATGTGGGGACAAAGACCTATCAAGTGAGGCAGCCAAGATGAGCTTGGAGCTGTCCAGTAGCTTTCTAGTTGCAATGTTCCACTGCAGAATCACCTTAAATACGACCTATACTGAGTACTACATGCTTTTCAAACTTCTAGCAGACACAGTTATGCAGGCCAGTAACAAGCCTAACAAATGACTTTTCCAACAAAAGAAGGACAGAGATCCACTGCAAACATGAATCATGAGTCATATGACAAGGTGATAGGAGAAGTTCCTCCAACATACCACTCCTAAAATTTATCTAAAAGTGGTCTTTCTGCAACATCACCAACTTGACAGTCTCAGTTCTACTCAAACTATGCTTTTGAGGGGGGTGCCACTTAATATGCATATCAATAAGACCATTTCTTCCAGCTCAAAACAAAAGCCCCTATGCACACACAACGTTATTACTAACAGCTGGTTGTATAGACGACGACAGATCATTTCATCTCAGTCATACCTTTGATGCTCTCACAGAAGTCACCACTGCTGGCTGCTTCTAGTTCACACAGCCTACTGCAAGATTTAAGGGTTTGTGCCATCATAGAGAATGCAGATTGTCTTCCTGGGTGTTATGAGCTTTTACTGATGCCAGCTGATCATAGTTCAGAGGTAGCTCACGTGATTTAAATGCCTCCAGAAATGGGCACTCTTCTTCCTAGTTGGACGGACAGTACTGGGCAGAGAGCACTGCTTCATCCAGTCCAGCCTGACTCAGAAGCAAGTATCTGTACTTGACCTCCTTCTAACACTGCTTAGTGAGGCACAGTTTCATACCACAAATGCAGATCTGGGATTTAAAGGAAATATATGAAAATCTTCCATTTTATTAAGTACTTCTGTTGGCAGAGAAAAGTTCAAAAAGGTCAAAATTGGGTCCTTCAAGGAAGTAGTCTTATTTTGCATACATATTCTACTAACAATAGAATAATGTTTGGTATTAAGATGTTGGGAGGGTCTTTTGAATTGTATAATGGTATATTTGAAAGATCAGCATCCTCAAACTAGCCTGAGAGAAAAATTTTGTCCTCACATTTTTTAAATGTTATTACAGCCAAGGTTTATGTTTTGAACTCAATGACTGATAAAAACATACCTGCTCTTTTGGAAGGTGAAAAATAGAGATAACTTTCAGGCAAAAAAGAGCCAGTAGAACCTACCTTCCATTTAGTTACATCATTGCCTCTTCACCAACTTCCTACTCTGTCTTAGCAAAGCAGGCTCAGGTCAGGCTGACTGTCAACAACAGGACACACAGAGCTCGTAACCAACCTTATCTTCACTTAGTAATCCCACATATATTTAAGAGACATGAACACTTTTGCATAGCATAACTGTGAATAGCCCATGTGCTTAACAGGGTGAGATCTGCTTGTGGGCCATTCAGATCACTGCACCTCTACCTCTGAAGTACAGAAACAAACCTCCTCTCAGCTCCACAGAACCAAAAGTGGATTTCAACAGAGGCAACTGCACAGAAACATCTACTTCCTCATTAGTGAGTGGTAAGGCTGAAATTCAAAATCAGTATTTTATATGCTGCTTCTCCTTATTTAATCTAACAGCTTACACTATGTTTTGAAGAAACACTGAGAAGACTGGATTAAAAAGAGTTGTGAAGTCTAGGAACTCTTTTTTGTTCTGCTATGTTTTCTCTCCCTCCAAATATGCATGAAGTCCTTGGACAATCCCTTCAGTTTCTGGCCCTGTCTTTTAAGACAGTAACATGCTTAGATAGCTGGGAATTAAGTTTCAATTATTACAATCCCCCAAAGGTATTTTTACTCTTTACTCTTCATTATGCAAAGAATATTGAGAATGGTTTTTATGAGCCCACCCACAAAGACATCAAATATGCTGACTCTTAATAACAAATTTGGAATGAAGAACCCAGTCTTGGAGAAAGCAAAAAAAAAAAGAAGAAAAATAAAACCACCACAAGGTTCTTTCACTCAAATGGCACAAGAACAGAGCAATAATTAAAGTATCATGACTTCCTGGTGTTCTTCATGGTTCTCTTCACACAGTTTCTCAGATCTTTTCATTCTGCACTCCCCTGCACACATCCACTGGCTGCCAGAAACCACATTCATCTATGTGCCCATACAAAGATACCTGGAGAGGCCAAGAACTGGCAATGTTGGCACATGAAATTCTAGTGGTTAGGCTCATCTTACTGATGCTTCTTGAACAAAAGTCACGGTGCAGGATAGACATGCTTTCTTCTTCTTTCTTAAAATAATCTCGGGGGAAAAAAATGATCTGGTAGCTTTGTTTCCATCCTGTTCTCCAGGTGCTGAGTACTCACTACACCTTGCTCATGTTGAAACAATAATGTAAAAATCAGTGGGTGTAGAGCCAGTGCAGGCAGTTAATATAATTATTAATATAGTCATTTAGTAAAATAATCTAATTACTTTGTTTACGTAATAGAAGTCTTAGGTCTTCTCAAAAATTAAATTTCATCTTCTGGGAATGGAGTTTTATGGTTGGCTTCAAAGATTCTGGCACCAAGTGCAGGCCTTTCATATAATTGCTCTCTTTTGAAATGGAATATTAAGTCAAATTAAACTGAATATGAAAGAGAGGCCATACTGGAATTGATGGGAACAAACAAAGCTAACACAGACTGCATCCATCCCCTTTTCCCCATGTACGTTTTTAAGGAATGTGTATTTTCCCATCTAGCCTCCATAAAATGCTCCCCTTGGAAGGAAAGATTTCCGGTGAAAAAAATTATATTTTTCATTTATTCATCTACCATAAAGAAATACCTACAGGCTGCATATCCAAGACAGGCATTTTCAGATCTACTGGCTCTCTTCTCTATGATATGAATTCACTAACGTCAGTAGTGTCTGAATTACACTAAAGCTACTAAAAAAAAAAAAAAAAAAGTTACAGACAAACGCTTTTAAAGAAGCAAGGCTCCTATTTAGCAGACATGAAAATATGAAATACATGTGCAAACATTTCCAGACATGAATGCACCAAAATCCACACCTCCGTGGACACTAGTGCTTTGTTTTTTCTGTTGGTTACTTGCCCTGAAAGTAACGCCTCCTATTTATTTTCATGGAAATTGGATGATACAAAGATACAAAGAGCACAGTAACACTATTTCAACACTGTCACCACCATTAGTTCTGCATTTTCACCAGCAATGAGCAAGAACCTGCATGCTGCTTTCATAAGAATCTGCACGAGTAGAGGTAACCCACTGTTGCTATTGCTGAAATGCACCACCCACCTCACTGTGCTTACACCCACTGCTTGGTCTCCATAAACATTCAGCAAGCATTGATGAACGGGTGTCATTCTTCCTGTATGGAGGAATCCAATGACACACCTTTGCTTCATATGCACTCCTATGTCAGGTGCCATTCTCTCAGACTGCCCTTCTGCTGTCATCTGTCACACAGCAGTAAAATGTAATGGAATATTGTTGGGAAGGTTCAACCTACATTGCCATTACCACCAATACCACTCTAATGTTGGAGGTCAACATAGTAAAATAAGAGGCATTACTCTCAGGCCAGCCCAGTTTATTTTTGACTTTTTTCCATCATGCTTCTATTTAATATCTTCATACTCTCCATTAAAAAGAAAATGTCAATGTGAATAGCTTGAACTGTGTTTTCATTTACCAATCTGAAGTGATATACAAACAAACAGGATCAGTTACTCAGAGGATTGTACTTATTAAGATGGGATAAATTACATACATTAGACAAAATTTTGCAGGTGAAAAAAAGGTTCTATTTTGTTGTTGTTGTTTATGATAATAGCAAAGTTTTCTACTCTTTTCACAGATGTTCAGGACATTGCTTCCTTAAAGTCTCCAAAACTGATATTTAAACCATTACATTGCCTCTATCCAGTTAAATCAGCAGTTACAGATGGTACATGTATGAAATTTCTGGAGTGCAAGGATACAACTTTCTTAATTGGAGAGTCCTGAAAGAAAACCAAACATTTGGTGCTGGGTTTTTGTTTAGTGTTTTAAAAACTTCTTTTCCCTTCCTTTGTAAGTCTTCACCTCAAAGGAGTTCCTGCAGATTGGTATCTGACATGCGACGGGATACAAATATGTACTAGGTTTTGCACTGGAAGGTGCATATAATTCACGTGAAAAAGATAAGGTGTGTCCCTAAGAAGGATGTACAATCTGGAACTACACAGCAGCTAACGAGTCATTACATCCATACATGCAACATGCTCTACTGAAATGCACAGGAAAAGTAGATCAAAACCACCATGTACATTTCAGTACGGAAACAAATTGTTTCTTTGGGCTAATACAGAAATGAAAGCTGTTCACTGCCTCTGCAAACTGAGAGTTCTCTGCGCAAGCACAGATCCACACTGCACTGTAAGTTATGGCCTGCCCTAAATGAAAAATGCTGATCTGGGGATTGTTCACTTCGTTATATTTTTCCAAGAGTAATATCCTGTAGGGAACAGCCAAGTTAATACAATGTTTCCACTCAAAAATTGGCAGCCTAAATGCAGCCAATGGGGTGTATTAAATGAGAGTTTGCCTGCAGATAAAATGTTATTGCAGAACATGCAAACTAAGGGGAGTCTCTTGCTTTCCATGTGAGAATGTAACCTTAGACTAGTGAAACTGGGTAACTAGCAATAGTGCTCTGGATTTGTAATTCTTCATATATTTTCACTCTGTTTTAAACATGTTCTGTAATTTATAACATCTTTCAGCCACTGGAAGCACTCAGACGCTTTTTTGTCTGGTTTATTCTTTCAGGTAACAGCTTGTGATCTGCCCAAGGATGTGACTCGCACCAGTTGTTTTAACGGGCAGCCCCAGTGTGTGGTGGACGTGCCATGCAGCATTCGTCTGCTTGGTTTGAACATACAGCTAATCACTTCTGACGCAAGTATGCATCGGATCTTTCTTTAACTACTCATGGATGGCTCAGTATTTTCTCCAAACCCTAATTTCTGGCCCAGGCAGTGAATAATTCAAGAGTGAAATCCGAAACTATAGTAATGTACAAAAGAAAAGCTGGTATTGAGCAACTGAACTGAAAAAAAATCTGAGGTGCCAAAAAGCCCCCGCTGCTCTACTCCATGGAGATAACAGATGTGTGCAGCCCTGAAACCATCCCTGCTTCCCCTTCCCCAGTCATGCTCAGAGCTCCTTTCATACCCATTAGCTTACATAAAGCTCAGAAGTTGCTTGGGTCCACAGAAACGAGCAGTGAAAAGCTCAGTTTCAGGCTAGGTCTCAGTAATTAACATCATGCTCATGTGAACTGGCATGCAGATGAAGGTTCAGTTCTGTGACTATCACCAGATGCTGGATCAGCATGTGAACACCAAGATTTCAGAGGAAAAAAAGCCAAGTTCCCGGGGCAAGAACCACAAGAGCCTTTTGGACTAGACACAGGAAGATGCACGATTGAACACTAACAAATACTAAGCATGATATGAGTTGCATGCAGCTACCACTTCAATACATTCTGTAGAATACTGTCTTGCAACAAAACTGTTTAGCAGTGTTGCATGAGACCCCAAACACTCACTTGAGATTTCAGGCCAAGTACTTCCTAGAAGCTACTAAATAAGCATGTGTCAGTACATGCACGTAACTCCTCAGCTCCTTTCTCTTCCCAAATCTCCCCAGTATATAGTGCAGAGAATCTGCTAATGCTTAAATGGTGGGAAAGCCAAAAGTAATTTGGCTGCCTCTCTGGAATTCCAGAAACTGCCAAATTGCACTGCTTAGAAAGAAAAATAAAAGTTACTCTTTAATTTAGGATTTTAAAGAAACAACATCTCTACCAGTCCTAAGGTCAACTACCAAAATGTACTGATGCATTGCATGTTTTCAGAAATTGAAGGTAGCAAGTTCTTCCTTCTTAGGTGGGGCTCCTACAAGACGTGATGACAAGCTTTCCAAAGGGAGAAACAAGACTATAGAAACCTACTTGTTTACAGATATGCTGAAATCCCAATAACTTTCCCATCCTTTTTTAAGGAACTCCCCGAACTTTCCCTCCTGCTCCTCCAAAATAAGAGGTATGAGAACACCTTATCAACTAGCAGACAGATACCTCAGGACACAGCATTACACCTAATCCAGAAGCACAACTTCTTTTATCACCTTTCAGGATGAACAAAGCAGGATTTTGCAGGAGCAGTTTGCTGTCTGCAGAATCACCTTCGGTTATGTGAATCCAACTGGGGAACATCAAACCCTTCAGCCTTCAGTCTGGATGCCCCCTCGTCAGGATTTCAACAGTGTTCTGGGCTGCATTAAAAAAGGAGCGGCCAGCAGGGATGGAGATGATTGTCCCCCCCTACTTGGCTCTTGTGAGACCCCATATGCAGTACTGCATCCAGGCCTGGGGCACCCAGCACAGAGGAGGGCCACTAAGATGATCAGAGGGCTGGAACACCTCTCTTGTGAACAAAGGTTGAGGAAAATGGGCTTGTACAGCTTGGAAAAGAGAAGGCTCCGGGGAGACCTCATTGTGGCCTTCCAGTATTTGAAGGGACCGTATAAACAGGAGGGGAAATGGCTGTTTACGAGGGTGAATAGTGATAGGACAAGGGGGAATGGTTTTAGCTGAGACAGGGGAGGTTTCGTTAGATATTAGGAGGAAGTTTTTCCAGTGGTGACACACTGGAACAGGTTGCCCAAGTAGGTTGTGGATGCCCCATCCCTGGAGGCATTCAAGGCCAGGGTGGATGTGGCTCTGGGCAGCCTGGTCTGGTGGTTTGCGACCCTGCACATAGCAGGGGGTTGGAACTAGATGACCATTGTGGTCCTTTTCAACCCAGGCCATTCTAAGATGATTCTATGATAGGTTCCCTAAAAGCAGACTGATGTACTTAAATGTATATTCAACTTCTTGTCTGCTGGGTGGCACCTCAAAAGATGCTATCTGACAACTCAAGTTGATCCCAGGAGAAGGGGTCCTAGTCTACATTTTGGGTGTGTGTTGCTCCAAAAGAAGAGGGCAGCCAGCAGGTCAGACTATCTCCACTCGCATCCGCTGCTGTTTCTCAGTCTCTGAGGAGCTATGTTTTGCAGAAGTCTTGTTTGGCAAGCAGGTTGCTGCAACCTGGGCAGTAGCCAGGGTCTCTCACTGAAGGTGCTTCACTCTGCACCCAAGCCTCTTCTATGAGTCTCAGACTTGCTTAAGAGACGTGATGCCAAGTTCAGTGTGTTGTTGGCTTTACCAGCTGCCTTTTTAATTAAATTAATTCACAATGGGATGAGAGACTACAAACAGCAAGGTGTGAAAGCTTTGCTTGCCTTTGTTCAGGTTGCTCGGTCTGTAGTTGGAGATGCTTGCCTAACAGCCCAAGGCCTCAGCCACTGCCAGTGGGTGCTGCAGACATGTCTGTTAGGTGCAGAGGATCAGAAGCATTTAAGTAGCCAATCCCAAGTAAAAGAAGGGAGTGACTGGTCTGTGCCAAAATCTCTTACATTGAATTGCTATTAAGTGACATAAAAAGTGAGCTTCCATGAACTTCATTCCAAAGCCTCCAGCAATTTAGTTCATTACCAAGCCTCAAACTGGATACTTTTATAAGCATTTGCTTTTTAGATCTCTCTGCATCAAGTTTTCATTCTCCACAGACATTTGGAAAACAGGTACTTACACAATTTTTGCTCTCCTCACACTTAAAACAAGTGACTAAAGGTCAACTGCAGAAAAATTCAAGAGGGAAAATTCAGTGTTACAGTTTGTGCTCCCTCCTCAGACCTCACCACAGTCACCTTCTGGTGACTGGATTCACCAAAGACATATTCAGGGCCATGCAGATTCCAGGCCCAATGGATCTTCCCCTTGCATCAGGCAGATTTCTCAACCAATTGACAACATTTCTCCCTGCCACAAAGATCAGGAAAGCACGTTAGCAAGCATTTGCCGCATTTCACAAGAAACCCTAAGCATGCTGTAGGATCTGGCTATGCTTTGATGGCAACCAGCCACATGCCCTGTCAAAACAGCTGTATATTAACTGGGCTGGAAAATGGAACAGATGAACCAATGCCAGTACCCAAAAGGCTTTCTAGAATCAATGATTAGAAAAAATATTCAATTGCAGACCTCACAGCCTGATCAATACATTATAGAAATAAAACAATTCATTTGGAAGAGGTCATTAAGCCTTTAACTATCCACTTAATGCCACTAGCAATCCTAGTCAAATAAATGTTTGTGCATGATAACACTTCAAATTCAGATGTGGAGCTATTGCCTATATCACAATCTGTGTAGTTTTGTTTGTTTTCTAATGGATTGAAATTGCCAATAAAGTGAAGCCTAGGACCAAGACACAAAATGAATCTTGAAAACCAAATATTTTCTTCATCATTCATTTTCAAAATGCTGTGAAGGTTAAGGGAATTTTGTCTTGCCTGTTCCAAATGGGAAATTACAAAATTACCAATTAAAAATACCCTTCTGTAATCAAATTATGTGCATGAGAGCTGTCATGTGCAGCTCCTCTCAAATTTTCACCCTAAGGAAAGGCTGTGTGCACTCTATGTACCTGCATGTGTGGGGGGTGGAACACCAACCCACTCTGCTGCATGGGAGAATGCAAGCCTGAGATCTCAGCTTCCCAACAAAGCAGGAAAGCGGCTTCAACATGAGCTACTTGCAGCTCCACAGGTACAGGTATGTTATCACCCTTCTGAAAACTTCAGGTGAGGGCAATGTGCAAGCAGTTGTGCAAAGGAATAAGCCTATCTCAGCTCGGAAAAGAAAACAAACAACACACCCAAGACTGGTTTTGCTTTTCATTGCCACCAAGAAGTCTCCACCTCCTTCAGGGCTCAATCCTGCCAGTCTGCAAATATCCAGGTAGCACATTAAGTAGCTGCAAAAGCAGTTTATCACCTTTTACGGGCTCTCCAGACATTGTAGGGCTGGGTTCTCCTAGCAAGGCACTTTTGTCTTCATAAATTAGGTATGATCTGCAAGAAAACTATTGTTCAGAAATTTTTGCAAATGTAAAAAAGGATCTAATTCTCTTTTCATGGAAATAAGCTATGAAGCACTAAACCTCTACAGCATGAGCTGCTTTAAAATAAGTAGGAAAGAAGATGCAGTGTCCACCAGTTATCCTGGCATGCCGCAGAAATCTATTAAAATATGCATCTATTAAAATAAAATTTAAAAAAAAATACAAATATAGCTCCCCCAAACCTTCCAAAACAGAATCCACTTGTCCATGCAGGTGCATCATAAATACTCAGTATGTAAACCAATATTACAGTTGATTTTGGGCTGCAGCAAAAATCTTATTTATATTCAACAGAAGGATTGTTAATGCTGCAGAAAACAATGCAGATTAATTCTCAGCATTAATTAGAGCAAAATATCCCAAAGCCATGAACTAATAAAATAGTTTCTTACATGCAGTCATTACTACTGGCAGGTTTTAGGCAGCATATACTTCAAAACTTAATTGATTTTCTTCTTTTTCTTTACCCCCTTTGGTTTCCTATTGATCCACAACTCACAAAACTTTAGCAAAACATGCTACAATGGACAAATTAAAAGGACCTTAAGAAAAGGAGCTGCTGCCAAAGCCCTGGCCAAAGTGAGTCTTGGTGCAGAGAATTCCACCAAACTCAAACACGAGCTCCCAGCTTATCATGGAGGCTCAATCCATCCAGCAACAAGCTGAGGACAAAGAGCATGCTCCCAGGAACAAGCAAGTGCCAGGAGGAAAAACTGCTGCATGTAATTTCTTTTTTATGTACAACTTCTTGCGTAGGGGTTTAAGCTGCATTAAATCTATATGACAGTACAGTTATAATACGCAGATCCTGATTTTTATAATCCTCTTTTGACTATCTCATGGGAAATGCATTATTCTGATCCCTATATATTCAACCCCACTCCCAAACACAAGACTAAAAAAAAAACCAAAAAACTTACCCCTCCATAAAATCTGAAGAGTCTTGAAGATTTGATACCTGAATTCAGGTCACCTTCTAACTTGCTGTATTTTCTCCTGTCTGTACTTCTACCTCTTAAACATTTCTCAACTCTAAACCAAAATTCCATTTTAACTGAAACAGATCAATTATAATTTCTCTGCAAATTTTGTTACTGCTTTTTTACTGTGACCTGAAATAAATACCCAAAACACAGAAAAATAATGCAATGAGTACTGCGTAGAACTTCTCCATATGATTCCTCAAGGACAAGCAACATTTCTCTTGCCAGAAGCCTTATGCTGGGCAGCACAGATGGAGAGCAAACCTGGAAGACTAAAATCCTGCTTGGCACAATGTTTCTCCTGGCTGTTCAGGACCCAGGTCTACTTTTAGCTAAAAGTGTGCTAGCTCATTGCCTCAGTGAGCTATGAAGGTTTACCTGAGGGCAGAATGTGACCTCATGTTTTCATAACACAGTGTTGCGGATACCTTCACTCTCCCGGCCCATGCCCATGCCCATAAAGGTGCTGTTAGCTTTAGTTAAGTTGCCCATGCAACTGCTGGCTGCACAGGTGAATGTTTGCTATTCCTCCATCTGAAAGAAACTAGTTCCCCCCAGTCAAACTAAAGTCTTCCTTGCCCAGACCACTTTCAGAACCCTTTGGTGTTCATCTCCCCCTACAGCTAAAGCAAGTTTTGCATTTTAGCATACCACATCACATAAGATCAGGAAACAAGTACAGATATGCCTTTTAAACAAGGAGCAACAAACATTATAAATAAAACCTTCTAAGTCTTGGGAAGCTTCCTCATTCACTTTCAGTTTGTGCAAACACTGCAAGCTGCAGAGAAATCATGGGGTTCGGATACAAACTCTATCACCCTTTGCAAAACCCTTAACCTCACATTCTGGAATAATTTCACTACCTTTAATTTTTAATTTCAGCAGTTTGCTAATTTTGAGTTCAAAAGTCAGGACTGAACGCAAAAGCTCTATTTTTCTACAACACCTGATATCTGCTATCCCCCAGTGCAGCTTTCCAGCTTTCATTAATCAACCTAAGGTTCACTGCCTCTCTGGGCTTCACTGCAGTGAATGCAGATGAGAATTTATTGGTGTCCTGATGTATTTCAGTTCTTTTCTTTCTAAACCTTCACCAGGAATTCAAGTTTCATTATACAACCCTTCTGTGCTTCCAAAGCCCACGAACAGCAGAATGTTGATACTTATAAAAACACAGTGTCCCTCAGTGTCTCTGTGAGCAGACTACCAAACATGTTCCCCATGTGGTTAAACAACTACAGAGTGCAGGCTCAGTTCCTGTGACACCAGGAACTCCTTCCAGATAAATAATCATCAGACTTCTAAGCTCTTCTGTCTCTTGGCCTCCAAAAGCATCCTTAATATACATATAAAACAACTTCTTAAATCCTGCTATTGCTGGAAAGCATTCCTTGCATAACATTGAGTTTATCAGAGTGATTAATTAGAAATCAGGCACAGGCTGCATTTTTTAGCACGTACATTTTTGAGATAATTTACTGCTTGCCTAAGTATTGTAGTGCATTCAAACCACTAACAAGAAAACATCTTTTAAAAGTTCTACTTTTGACTACAAAAGTTCTACTATTTTTGTCATGATTCGGGCTAATGATGACATATATTAAGTATCTGAACACCTTCACAAAAATCTGTTCACCTAATACACTTCTGGAAAACACATGGAAAATCTTGCATGTGCAGCAGCTCTCTGGTGTACTAGTATGAGGCCTAAATAATGTTACCAAAAGGACTTCTGAGGATACCTATGCTCTACCTTGCTCACCTGTGCTTATCCTCTGGGTAGCACCACAAACGCACCTTGTGCGAAGCGTCCAATCCCAGAATACAGCCACTGTCACTGTCTTTAACTCAGTGAACTCTAAAGTGCTTTTGGCATTTGCTCAAACACAATGAGGCTGTAGGATTGTTATCAAGTGTAAATGTGCTCTATTGCCCTAATGTACACGTGGCAATAATAGACGCTTGTCAAGCGAGAGTATCTGTGAAGATCAAAATGCAAAGTAGGGCAGGAGTATCAGCACAGGAACTAGAGGTTATATCACAGTGAAGATGTGAAAAGTAGAGCTACAGAAAGCATCCAAAAGTGATCTTTCAATGTCCACACCTATGTGGCTCAGTCTAGGATGGCTGCCTCCCAGACCAACACAGTTCACACAAAACTTGCTGCTTCTCATCAATATATCCAAATGTTCACAGGTATTTTAACCATATCCTGTCTACATCAGGATTTGAGCTCAGCTCTGAACATCCAGCTGCAGCAGAGGCAGACTTCTGCAGTGCTCTTTCCCAAGTTATTTAACTAATGGCTTTCATGGGAGAAAAAGGAGGTAAGCCCCAATGGCACCATCCTAAGGCATGGTCTTAAATGAACCATCAGGAGCAGCCAGGGAAGACAAGAGCAATCACACAGGAGAGACACCAGTAGGGAAGCTGCTCCCTCTAGCCTCCTGCATTATTTATTTCACAGCTACCAACAGCATACAGGTTACCATTAATGGAGAGACTGAAATTCAGGCTGCGACAAACAGAACTCATTTACAAATATATGAATTAGCACCTATGCATAATTTTTTTCGATGTATGTTTATTTCAAAGCACTTTCAAAGAATAAGGATGCAGATCAGCAATTACTCCAAAAGAATAGGGAAAGGCACCAATGATGAAGCATATATAAGTAGCATTTTTCTATTTCAAAAATCACAAAACTGCATATATACTTCTGCTTTATATAATCTGATAAAAGCACAGCTTTGAGAGAAAAAAAAAATCAACAAGAGAACAGCAATCAATCTTCTTGAAAACACAGTGCTAGTGAGCATAATAAATTCTTCATAATCCCAATATGCTTTTTCATGTATCTATTAATACACACACTCCACTCTAAGAGATAAGAATAAGGTTTAAGAATACAATGAAATATAGTAAATTCGTCACACAGAAAGTATTCCTGTACCATAGCTGAGTAACAGCAAAACTCCTAAATAGGATGCTGATCTGATACTACTAAGATATCAGTGATAAGGTAGAGTCTCACTGAGTCCAGACTAGTTCAGTCTTTACTAGGTATTTTGTTTCTCCTACTTGCACTGCACTATACTGTATAGAAACATTTAGAATTTGTCACTTTAAATCTCTAAGTTTTAATAGACAGCAAAACTTTGTTATACAACTTGACAATGTTTTCTTGCTTTCAGACATAGGCAGTGTACACACATAACATGAAATCTTGCCTGAAATTCACATCCATAAATCAAAATTTCTGGCAGCTTCTGATACTTCCACTTATTGAAGTTAAAGTTACAAACAATCTTCAGAGGCTCATTTTCAAGAAATGGCAAGTAGCTGCCCTCATCAGTCATGATTTAAAGTGTCCCTCCTTCAGCTTCTAAAAACTATTGCTCCCTTAAACAATCTACTTTTTGCCCCCTGTAAAACGAGGCTCCTAATCCTGTACAGGTTCAATGACTATGTACAACTCCACTGATTTCAAATGAATTGTGCATGCACATGAAATGATGCATTTGCCAAAGTAGCTTGCTAAATCACAGCTATTGATAACTACTTCCATGAAGAACTTTTTTCGGCTTCAGAACCAACTCATGCTCTCCTATGGCCACAGCATTCAGTGAGTGTTAAGCTCTTACTTTTGCTTTAATTGTGTGCAGTTTAAAAGTCTGTCTAATGTACACCATATAGACAGGAGCTGCTTAGGTACTGTGTGGCATAACAGTTGCTGTGGTAACACCATTTGTTCCTAACTATGAAGTATGAGTGCCAGAGTCCTGTATAAACTAACAATGCCATATTAACATATTGTCTCAGGTCTACAGTAAATAATTATTTTTCTTTTATATATAGACATACATGTGTAATACATGTGTACACATATAGTTAGTTGCAAAAGCTCCCATTTAGAAGTTTTGAGTCCAATGCATCTAGTATGCAAGCAAAATGCCATTCGACTCAACCAAGCTAACTCCAACAAGTTTCGAGATACCTCCTTTTCTCTGCAGTAGTAGAACCACCATGTCAGCTGGCAGAAATCCACACTGAAGACACATCACTGTACACAACCTAAGGAATTCATCTCTTTCAATTCCATCCAACAGAATGTCCAGGAATAATTTTTTAGGAAAAGAAAGTGAAATGACAATTACTAGATTACTAGACTTACTTTTAAGCACAGACAACCAAAAGACACATTTAAAATTTTAATTCTGACACCACAGTACCTTATGATGTGATTATAATTTATAATCTCACCTTCTGTTTCAGAAGAATTACTTTTTTGGCATAGCCTTCATAATACATAGTCTGGTATTCTGTATCAGCTTTCCCTTTTAAGTAGATGAGAAGAGTTTTCTTAGACAAATAAAGTAATTTAAAAAAACCTGATTCTGCAGTCCTGGCAGGCAAAATATCCATAGACTTCAAAGGAATATTACACCTAAGATTTGCCAGATTAAGTACCTGTTGAAAAGTCATGTCCCTGCTACAGTGTTACTGTAACAGAAGCAAGAGTTTCAGATTTTCTTTTTCCTCCAGCTCTCCATGATGTTACCTTTCGCAATTCACTCCCCTGCATATAGCTGCAGTGCTTTACTTCGAACTTGCACATTCCTGAGTAAGAAAACCAAAATCCTCAAGGCCATCCTTGAACTTCACCATACCACCCTCTTCCAAACACGAGGAAGGTGGAGATGGAGAAAGCGGCTTCATCACAGCTAATGTGCCAGTCAATGCCATTATTAGATATATATATATATATTTTTTTTTTTTCCTGGGGTAAGACATTCACAAAACTGCATGAGTTGGGCTGGATAACACATTCCCCTGGGATACATGGCCTACTGCCATCCCCTAAAGAAAATCAAGCAAATGGACAAGCAATACCACTAAGAGAACAGACCCTGGGTCTATTCAGCAGTAGGCACAGTACTTTTCCTCTCTTCCCTAGAGTATAAAAATTGAACTTTAAAAAAAAATAAATAAATAAAAATCAGGTAAGGTAGCTGCTCCTTTTCATTCCATGCTGCAACTGGAAAGCTCTCAGGCAGCTCCTTCATGTGTTTTACATTATCAATTTTGTATTACTCCATTTTGCATTACCAGTGCCACTGTATTAGATATGCTGAACATCATCAATGCCAGGACATTTCACTGCTTGGCTAAATTAATGACACACAGAGTATTTTCCTGCTCTCATCTCTATATTATGAGGATAGTCTAACTGCTACATTGCTTAATGCACTGTTAAATACCCTGTGCCATTTACTTTCTTGCAAGAGAACTTCCTTCTCTTCCTGCTCCGGATTACAGTCCGCTTCGTATCAGGCTGTGGCTGATAACAAGTCATTTCACCAATCACATGGAAGGGATTAATGGAGGAAAAAAATGGAGCTGAAGAATTTAGTAGCTGTGTGAAAAAAAAAAAAAAAAAAAGAAAGAAAGAAAAAATAAAAGGGCCATACGTTGACACAGCATGTAATTGTAGATAAAATCTAAGCACTTCTGAATTTATTTATTTATTTTTTTAGAATAGCATATTAAAAGCTGGGAAAGCAATCTTGCCTTTTCAATGTTCACACTCTAGTATCACGCTAGAATTACACAGAAACAACAGAATACAGTTATAATAAAATTCAAAATTCTTTTCTCTATTTCAGACAAAATAGGCAATGACATTTCTCATTTCTGCTGACACAGAGTACTTGGCAGAGGAAATTCATGGGTCTACAGCTTCAGATGAAAAGCTACACCAGCCCTATCCAGTTGAAAGAGCATTGGGCATTTATAGCAACTATGGATGTGATCAATTAATTTTAAAATGACAGAATTTGTTTTTTTCTTATGCGAGTTATTATACTTTCAAAACAAAAGACTTATTTTATAATTACAAAAACATAATTGATAGTAGCAATTTATTCAGTGTCTGAAGAAGTTCACTGGCAATCTAACAATGGATGGAATTATTGCTGACAATTTTACAAAAGCTTTTATCAAGGTTTATGGGCCATTAAGTCCAACAGTGAGATTACCACTAAGATATTATCACTCTTAATAGTACAGCACTGGTCCATGGAACAATCCATTCCCTAGTCTTGCCTATTATAACTAGTCTGTTGACTCAAAAGTGTTATGTTAGCTGTTTTTGAAATGAGCCTTGTCTTTGAAACAGCATTTGAGTTTAGCTTTATAGTCAGGATCCAGTTGGTATATTAAAGGAGTAGAAAACAGCCCAAGTCCCTTTTCAAGTGTCAGTGACTAATTCAGATTTTCCCCTTCATTGGATAAGCAGTGAGTAAAAAATACCGACATGAGCTGAGCATACAAGCACACATATTCATGAAATAAGCAAGTATATCTGGGAAATAGGTAATAGAGTATTTCTCTGCAGAACCCCAAAGAATTCTCCTCTTGCATTAGCATCTTTGACGCTATTATACCATTATGAGTTAATGTGGTCCATAGTAACTAATGACCAGACACAAAAGAAACAGAAATTGTTAATTAGCTATTTCTAGTCTTAATTCACTGAACACCAAGTGCTCATTGATGCAAGACAGACTGCTGCTGTTCAAGTCAAAAAGACCTTTATTTGGAAAAAAACTCCATGCTATCTTTTTTCTGCTTGGGAAATCTTATAAATGTCAGGAAGCACATACTGATGAGAGCATCGTACGCACCGACGAACAAAAACTTCAGAAAAGATGCTGCTGGTTTAGTTAATCTGCCATAGACAACTATGATAAAATGATGCTTCCAATGGCATCTACCTCATTAAGGAGAGAAAAAAAGAATAAGAAAAGCCCTGAAATATTAACAATTAAAAGAAATCATTAGCATGAGCACCTCACTGAGCTTAATAGGAGGGAAAAAGACTTCCAGTATCTTTGTTCAACGTAACTACTTTTTGAAGATCAAATGGAAATGAGAAAGCATATAAATGAAAACCCCTTCTGAACTGAAGACAAAGGAAAAATATCAAACTAGTGTAGTAATTAGACTCATATCTCAACATGGACGTTCTATGAAGTGATGAGCTCTTACCAGGATCACTGAAGACGCTAAAGTTCTGACTTCAATGTCCTACTGCAGGTACTCTCATTCCGAGTTATCAAATTAGGAATCACCAAAGGGAAGGATCACATTTGCTTTGTCAGATTATAACTACTGTAATTTAACTGTTTATCCCTTGTTCTGAGTAGTGAAGACCAGAAGCCAAGCACTTGGCACAAGCACGAACGACATGTTCCTCTTTCTACATCTGTGGAAAAGGACTTGCTGCTGCTTCTGCCCTAGAGGACTGAACTCCTGCTCTTAACTCTGGGGAAGAGATAATGGGACCAATATCTGCCTGGACAATGCAGCCATGGCAAGCACCAAGCTGATCCAGTCTTGCACCTCCCACAGCCTGTTGCACAAAGACACTGGCTCAATACTGATGTTTGCTTTCCACAGCTCTGCAAGTGAAACTTCAAACAACAGCCCATGTTCTGTCCTCAGTAAGCACAGGTAAATAATCACTAGTAAGAGACATTTTCATTTGAAAGACAAACACTAGCTCTTCCACTCGTAATGATGATCAATGTACTGTCAGCTATCATGCCTCAATAGGAATGGCCTCACTGAGAGCAACCAGATACCAGTCAGGATTCAAACACTGAGCCTGAAGAGAGTCCTTTCTGGATCTAAGCCTACTGTGTGTGTCCATGGGGAAAGACCTGGCATGGCACATGATGGAGGGGAGATGGGACTGTTCCTAGATTCTGTGACAGCTTGTTTCTAGTGCAGTGACTTTTCTGCCTCAGGGTGGCTGAGAACAAAGTCCCACTTCTGCGACTTCTCACTTTCAGCAAATACCTCAGACCGTACACACCACCCCTTGCTGCAAAACCCACGTTCATCTGCAGACACAGAAGTCTAAATTATGGTCCAGCTCTGGCCATAGTCAGGATTATGCAGATTAAAATTTCTGTATCAAAAATAATAATAATAATAATAATTTGGTTTGCCTTGCTCTGGTTTCATTGTTTTTTTTTTCACTTGGGGTTTTCTGCTTGTTTTTAAACAGGAAAAGCAAAAGGCAGGGCTTTGCACAAAACTAGTCCAAAGAGCAACAAAACAAATGAAATCCTTTTTAAACAACTGTGAATATCATGTTTCCATTCATGAGAAATAAGTTGTAATAAAAATGGAGAGGAAAAAAAACAACCAACACTGCACAGATGAAAAAACTTCCGGCTGGAAGGACAAATAATTCCTGAAAAGGTAGTTTCAACCAGGACTTAAGGACATCTTCCTTACCCTCTTTTTCTGTGGAAGAAAGGGAGAGATTCCTGTCCTCATATCCCCAGATATGAGGATACAGAGGATACAGATAGACGATCTGTGTACCTCTGGATTTAATGCATTAGAAGCAAGCTTGTCAAATATTAGTCATGTCTGCTTCTACTACAGCCTTTTCTTCATAATGATTAAAGGAAATGGAGGATTTTTTTTCCAGCTTCCAAAGTCATAGTTTGTGCAAAGTTCAGTGCCAAGGCCCTCAGGTAGGAGAACCAGTAGATGGTGATTTTGTCAGGAAATCCTCAAATCTTACCTATCCACTGTATCTACAAAGAGCAGCATCAGCCAAAGCTGCTTATTGCCACGGATAGTGCATGATAAATTTTCTTCAGTTTATCAGCACTACTTTGTACACGGCATAACCACTTATAGAAGAGTAACTAAGTGACAATATTTTTTTTAAATACTACTTTCATAACACCAAGTCCACCTGGGATTTTTCAATAGCATTATACATCTACTTAAAATTAATGCAAACTACAAAACAGCAAAATTAGGAAACAAAAGCCAAAAAAAGCTTTTCGTCCCGTTCTCTGCAACAAATTAACAACGCTCTCACCACAAACCCAAACCCAATAGCAAATATTTGGGATGACCCATGAAGCACATCACCTCAGAAACATGAGGGATTGCACACAATCCACAGGCACACCTGAAAAAAGCTGTTTTCTGCATTTCTGATTATGCCTCATCCATTGGAGTTTATGGCCCAGGAACATACAAAGGAAAGTAAAGAGTGCAGTAAATTGCAAATGATTGTGAAGTGCCTGCTTGAGAATGCTCTGGTGCAACTTAAAAACTAAGGTGCACTTGGCATGAGAAATCAATTCCCCAATAAGTATCTGCTTGCAGAAAACATAAGCATTGAAGATGCAGCACAATGCCACCTGTACAAAACAGTTGAAATAACTGACCCAACAGCTAGAATGGGCTTCTTCCTTGAACCATGCCTGCCTCCTAAATCTTGCCTCCCAAGTGAACTTCAGAAAGCATGGCTGTTCTACAAATGCATTTTGAATCTAAGAATTTCAATAAGAAAACATAAAGAATTACATGCATTGGTATTTCCAAGATTAGGGAATTTCTTAGCAATAGGGAACAATAATATGCAGCCATAACAATCGTTTGCAGAATGTAAGTACACAGTTCTGGAAATGAACTGTTTACTACCTTAGATTCAAATCAGATATATCTTTCAGAAGCATGCATAAGTTTATCTGATCTTAATGGATGGAGACGAGTTTGAATCTCTGAATGCAAATCCCCAGTCAGAAGTAGCTGTAGTTCTTTGTTGTTTTTTTTTTTTTCAGTTACGCATTGGGAATACGAAACTGCCATTAATACTGCAGCTAGTTCTGCAGCTAGGTAGAAGTGATTTCAGAAGCAGTTCAGATCTCACAAAGCAATACCCACTTGCAGACCACCTTGATATGCAGCCACTGCCTCACACAGCTGTTACTTCAGCAGCTGCTGTGGCTTCCCCAGCATGGTGGAACGAGAGGCCTGTCGCAAGCAAAAAACAAGAAGGCAAGCCAGACACATACCATTGAAGTCATACCATGTGAACCACCAGACACACTATGGCCAGCATCCCACACGGACATAGAGCTGCCAGGGAGGACACAAAGAATGACCTTCAGGAATGTGAAGAAACAATGCCCTTTGCTAGACATCATTTCCAAGCTCACAAATCAGCCCTCAAATAGGAAGCTGGTTACCTCAAACTACAGGCTATGACTGTCACTGGCTAGCACATAGGAGGAGAGGCCAAGATCCCAACAAGCAACTTTGCCAGTGGCCAGCTGTGTTACCTCAGGCAGCCGAAGTCTCTGTGGCCCTGGTCCCATGGCTCCCAGTAGATTAAATATTTTTCCTACCAGGAGAAGCGCAAATTCACTGTGCACCAGTGCCAAGAATTGCCAATTTCTAGGGCTCCTCTGGTTATCTTCATATGTATAGCTGAGTTTGGTGATGAGAAATCAGGGATTATGCCACTGTTTGGATTACAGAATGCAAAAAAAAAAAAAACAGTTCCCACAAATGATAACTTTCTTACTGTAAAAGCCAGAGCTAAAGCACTACTATCCTGTCACTGAAGTGTCTGTTTTATATCCACTCCTCCTTCGTTCCATATTTCCCTGGAAAACATCTCACCCAGCATCACCCTCCTCTGGACACCAGCAGCCTGAAAAGAGATATTCTGGCAAAACTGTCCTTGCATGTGCTGTGTTATTTTTATTGTGCAGGGCTTGGGATGGAGTGGGCTGGCAGAGCTGCAGTTTCCACAAGTGCCAGAGGGCATGGCTGCGTGGCAAGGAGCACAGCACCTTTGCTGCACGTTGGAACCCCAGGGCAACAAGTGCATGCAGCAGAGGGCCTCTAACCAGCATGGCAGCACCACTAGCCCTTGGGATACAGCCACTGCTTGGCAGCCCTTGCTCTGCTGACCAAAGCCCCAGTCCACACTGGGATTGGTGTCCCAGGTGTATCAGCCCTGGCCAAAGGACAGCATGGTTCAGTGTATGCACCATGCATACCCAGCACAGGTGGTGGAAACCAAGATCTTCATTATTAATCCTCAGTGAAAATGGAAAAGCCATGACAAACATTTCTCTATTTTACCTTCAGATAGACTGAAGCAGAGCTTCTCACCTTTACACAAACAGCAATTTATCTCACTTTAGTTTTTCTCGGGCAAAGAATAGAATTGAAGTTAGTTCATTAATTTGAGCCAAATGCAGCAAACATGCCTTGGCCCAGAAACTGAGTGGGAGAGAGGTTTAAGAAAATTAAGCAGTGCTCTGCTATTTTCAGAATAAACCTGCAGCTTTTCATTTCAAATAGCATTTGATTTTCCTTTTTACCCAACTTAAAAGAAAAGAAAATAAAAGTTTTCAGGTCAAACAAATCTTCCAAATTAGCCTAGATCTGCTTTTTTTAGATGGTCGGTTCTCTGTTTTTATTTCCTTTTTTTTTTTTATGGGTTTTGTTGTTGTTGTTAGGGGTTTTTTTTTGTTTGTTTGTTTTTTCCTTTTTTCTTCACTTCACTAGAACCACCCTAATATATGTTTCACTTTGACTGGAAGTCATTCTTTCTGTTTGTTTGTTTGTTTTCCTCCTTCAACCACTGAAACAAACAGAATCCACCCATGATTTGATGCACTCTAACAGTGAGACATGCATGTGAACATGTAGATGTTTACTTTCACGTACGCAGATGTGTGGGTTGGAGAAAGCACACTGGATGGCAGAGGAAACTCACATCTGCCTTGCACTGGTTTGTCAGCAGGCAAAACACACTTTGCATTAAAACTTCAAAATGTGGTAGCATGCATATTTTAGAAAGTCTGGTCATCACAAAGTTTGTTTGAACAGGAAAAGTAACAAGAATTTCTCATGCTTTTTCCCTGTGAACAACCCTTAATAACATTACTAATTAAGCACAGAGAGCACAAGACCCACACCTACATATAAATATTCTCCATATGGGCCAAACTACTAAGGCATGTCACAGCTTTCTTAATAAACAACAATCTCGCTTCAGCAGGAATAGACATTCGTTTTGTACAATCTCTCTAAACAGCAAAAAAAATAAAAATAAAAAAATCTTTTTTTCCACATTTCTTTTACAAATGACTTCTGCTGCCCATATTCATGCCAAATCCTCTGTAACTATTATTTCTGAAAAAAAATTATGTTATTACTCAATACAATTAGGTCAGCAGAATTCAGCCCTAAATAAAGGAGTGTTACAGTCCAGTTTGATGCCATGGGAAGCCAGGAGTAACACAGTGAGAACTAAAACGGGCAGGAACAGTACTAGATCTCATCCTGTGCTAACATAGTGCTCCTGGATGCATAGAAGGAAGTCAAATTCTTTCACACAAAAAAGGGGTAGCATGCACTGTATCAAGCTGAACAACAACTGTCCAAGTCCACAGGAAACATCAAGTGGTGGGTTCACATCCCGAGCACCATTAACTCCCAGCAAAGCAAAATTACCCTAGAACCATACCATACTCAGGTATGACTCAGGTTCAAACGATTATCTATTTTCATTCCCTCTGCTATGGACAGGAATCCCCCCCCACTACATCAGGCTGCTCAGAGCACCATCCAACCTGGCTTTGAACACCTTCAGGGATGAGGTATCCACAGCTTCTCTGGGCAACCTGTTCCAGTGCCTCACCATCCTCATAGAGAAGAATTTCTTTCACGTACCTAATCTAAATCTTCCCTCTTTTAGTTAAAATCATAACCCCTTGTCCTGTCACTACACTCCCTGACAAAGAGTCCTTTCCCAGCTTTCCTGTAGGCCCTGTTAGACACTGGAAGGCTACTGTAAGGTCTCCCCCAGAGCCTTTTCTTCTCCAGACTGAACAAGCCCAGCTCCCTGAGCCGTCTCAACAAGAAAGGTACTCCAGCCCTCAGATCATCCTTGTGGTCTCCTCTGAACCTAAGTGCTTTCTACCCCTGCTAACGCTGCTAAATCCGTGTCACTGGCTACCTGGCAGGTACAAGCAGGCAGCAGGGGCAGAAGGACCTCTGATGAGTCACCAGACATGGCTGTCATCCCTCCCCTCTCACCCAGAGCTGGTGTGCCAGCATGCAGTCTAACTGGGAGGGTGTATCCCCAAGGCAAGGGCTGCTTTGCTTGATCTCATCATGCCTTTCCCCAGGTATCACATAGCCTGGGCAAAGCAGTGGTCCCACTCAGCCACCACTGCAACACAAGTGCTGGGTGAAGCACTTTGTAGGACTCAGAGATACAAACTGTGCACTCACTTCTCAAAACATGCTTACAACGAAGCATGTTGCTCAAACTGACCTTGGGGTGAGAGCAAGACAGGTGATGATCCTTAGCACAGCAGTAATTACTGCTTGAGCATGCATCAGAGGTTGCATACCTTTCACAGTTTCTGTATGGCAAATCCAAGAAAGGATAAGTCAGAATGTGCCTCTGATGAACAGCAAATGAAAGCCCTGCTCCCTTTTCAATCACTTCCTGCTTCTGTTAAAACTAGCAAAATCCTAAGTAGAGGGCAATTCTGTGCTAGCTGAGCCCCAGCCAATGTGATCACATTCCCCTGGTAGATGCGCAAGGAAAGCAGCATAGCAGGGTGGTATTTGAAGAATGATAAAAAAAACAGTGCAACTAATGCTCTTCCAAAATAACAATTGCTCTTGCTAGCAGGTCACTTTTTGAAAATAAGGCCTTTCCAGCTCATCTGTCAGCTGGGTCACCCCAACAAGTTCTCCTCTTGTGTAGACCAGTCAGAGAATGATTTTGTGAGTACAGCCAGCCCTGGCTTCCCAGAGAAATGACCTTCAAGGCAAAGCATTTCTTAACACCACAACCACACACACGTTGCACAAGCACTTTGGCTATACAGACTGGAGCGTAACACAGGATTTGACACAAGTAGAACGTGATGTACTGACTGCTAGGTTTCTAATGTATGTTAGTTTTTATTGGATGAAACACTTAGAACCACAGTTTGACTGTACCCTCTGATGCACACATTACTGAAACTTGGACTGATCCAAGGGTTTTGCCTTGAAAGTATGGATATTACTACATTCGGGGAAGATAGTCATCCTCCCTAAGATGAAGTAAACCTTTCGGTAGGCTTATTTCTGAACAGTTGCTAAAGCTAACGTAGTTTGTACTGAAGGAAGATAAGAATGCCTTCAGAAGGAACTGGTTTGGCCAGTCAGCTATCTCGCTGCTAAAGCTCACATATCCTAGTGATTTCAGTGATATATGGATACCCAAATGAAAAAGTCAGCCCTGAGGAACACAATGACATTGTGTTACACTCTCTGAAAGTCTCTATAAATTAACAAATGAATTATAATGGACTACTCTGACTGTAGTCTTCAGGGCATCGATCTTCATTTCTCATTTATCTGCAAATCTCTTCATACACTCTTGATGCAAGTAATAATATCTAATGTACGTATGTATGCACTCTGTTGAGACACGAAACTCTTTCACAGCATTTTGCACATTCACTGTATTTGCAAGTTGTCTGAATTAAGGGGATGACTGCCGTCACTTTGCCTTCCCTTCCTTGCTTATCACCAATTGCCCTTAACAGTAGGCCTTGGATTTTTTTCTTAATCATTGACACATTGAGGCAAAGGAGTAAGAACAGATTTATACGGAAGACTTATTTAATTGCTTTATTTCACCACATTGGACTATATCCGAAATTTCCAGCTCTAACTGCAATCATCTCCAGGGTTTCACAAATTTGTTATAGTTTCCAAAGGCAAAAAAAGAAGAAAAACAAAAACAAAACAAAACAAACAAAAAAAACAACTACAGCATCCTAAAAGGAGCTTAATTTCCCTGTTTCACAGAAAGTGATACGAAACATAAGATATGTGAGAAGGCACTGCAGAGACCTTCTGCAGCCAGTATGCTGCCCTGTGGGTTAAAGTGCACAGTCCTTGTTGCCATCCCACAAAGGCTGCAAGTACAGATCAAAACTAGCTATATAGAGCCAATAAACCAACAAAAAGCAGTTTGCCTAAACGCAGTGTCACTGAGACACAAAATGGACATCGGTCAAACGCATGCTGCAGGAAGTGGCATGCCTGCTGTCAAAGGAATTTGTATCAGGTTCCACCTAACAGGCCATCCAGCAACTATCAGTGTAAATCCAGATAACTTCCTCTGTTATCAATCTGGATCAACATTAGAGAAGGTGGGTTGAGAGAGAGGGGGGTATTGATCCCTGTGAGTGTTCTTCAGTATCCAACAGCACTGTTTGGTGTTGGATTATGCATTTGTTTTTGTTTGTTTTTCATTTTCATGACTACAGTCATTCAAATTAAAAAGTTTTGTCTCATCCAAATTTGAAAAGATCTTTCTAAATTTCTGGTAAAATACACAATTGTATTTTAATTTCCATTAAACCGTGACATTGCCCATTATAGGTTGATTCTGACCTTCCTGTAACAAAAAGATTTGCCTAGGTACTTTCGGGGGATAATACTAACTGGATTGAAATATTAAGAAGTATAAATGCCTATGCCATTTGGACTTCCAGAAGCAACAGAATTTTATCATAAAACATGAGTGTTGCAATGTTTGTGGCAGCACATTTGCTTTCAGAACTGTTATAAATTCAGATGCCATGGAGGTCCCAAGGTGATAGGCTTTCACTTAAATCAGCATCTCGTGCTTCCTAAAAGCTGCTTCATTCTGTACCCACCTTATTTTCTCATTCGTCCTCAAATGCGGAGGAAAACAAATAAAGCCCAAACAATCGATTCATGCTTCTTGAAGAAGTTGTTCTGTCTTTCCCTCTTCTGTCCCTGGTCTTCCTCACAGGAATGGTTACTCACTAACAGAGTGCTGACAATAATGTCTGTTGGGTTTATCATGTAGCTGTTGATTACTTAATAATCCTCAAATAAACAGCACCCTCATAATTTTATGAGACACAGAATTAAGCACTTTAAAGAAGGCAACAATGTATTTACACTCACATTTTACAGATTCTACAGGGTACATGCACCTGGGAGTTGCATTTCAAAGGACTTAACACAAATGCAGCAGATGGAGCCAGCTCTGCTCTCCCTCACTTTCAAAGGGTGAGGGGAAACAAGAAAAGAAAAAGATCAGAAACCTGGGAAAGAAGAGCTGCCTATATTACATCAGCAACAGGTATGAACTTGATTTCTGGAACAAGGGAGCCTCTTCGCCGCTTTGAGGTTGTGCAACTAGTTCCTCAGAACAGGGAGCTGCTGCTCCCTTTCAAGATGGTTTTACTGCCCTCAGTTACGAAAAGATGGGTTCAGCTGTTTTCAGCCACACACCAGCTCTTCTAAACACCGCTAATTCTCTTCTCCCTCTTTTTCTGTAGAAAGAAAATACAACAACAAATCTGCATTTTTTCCCTTGCTGGCAGATCTCCAAGATAAAGAAAACTGCACTCTGCTTGGAACAACGCTCGGGGCCTATTCACAGAAAAGATCACCACGCACGGAGAAAAAGTGACGGAACTCTCCCGACACAAACGTTTCCTCACTCCTTAAACCAGTTGTTCAAAAACGTATAAAAAACAAAGCCCCAGAAGCCAAGCAGACAGCCTCGCGGCCACCCCGCGCCGTTCCCACGCACGGCTGCCGGGCGCTCTCAGCGAGGGTGACAGCGGCTGCATCGCGCCGGGCAGAGAGAGAGCACCGAACGCTCCCTGCTTTGATAACCGGAGAACCAGAACCCGCGTGAAGTTTCCCGTCTTCCCCTACACGCCCTACCCAGGTGTGTGCACACGTATATACATGCATTCATCTTTTTGGAGCGGAATGAGCTGAGGTGTCCGGCCCGAGGCGGCGGACCGGCCGAGGCTGCCCAGCGTGTCCCTGCTGTGCTCGGTGCCATCTCCCCGGGGTCGGCGGGGGAGCAGGACGGGGCCCGCGGCCAGCACGGGGTGAAGCCGGGCAGTGAGGGAGTTCGGAACACCGCGGAAAGAGCACGGGGGCGGAGTGGAGGGGAGAGGAGGAAAAAAAGCATCGAGAATCGAGAGGGGAGAAGCACAAACGATGAGACGCGCGAAGGTTTATTCCCTTTTATTT
>JAOWBP010002978.1:45749993-45761104 GCA_028571105.1 Tragopan temminckii
GACAAGCCGCTCCTCGCTCTGCTCTGCCCTGCGCTCCGCCCCACTCAGCTCCTGGCTGCCGCTCTGCCTCCGCGCAACATGCTGGAGGGCGGCCGTCGAGGGTTGCGCGCACACGTGCCTGTCCAGCTACAGGCGGACTGCTGCCTTCTTCCTCCTCCTCTTCTTTTCTCCTCCCTGCACTCCTTCTGTCGCTGGGGTTGCGGAACGGCTGGGGCCGGCCGCGGGACTACTCTGCCCAGCTGCGCTCTTCGCCCGGCCGCGGAGCGCAGGGGCTCCCTCTGGGGACGCCGAGGAGGAGGAGGATGGGGCGGGAGCAAGAAGCGAAGGGAGGAGGAACCAGCGACGCCTTCCCCGCCCAGGTAGGGATGGAGCGGCCCCTACCTGCCCCAAGACAGAGGAGGAGAACGGGCTGTGGGGGAAGGGAGCAGCTCGGCCGATTCCCCCGCTCGGTTTATGTGAGTGTTGAGGATATCCCGTTTTCCGCTTCCCGGCTGCTTGTTTGCCCGGCAGCTGCCGAAGGCGTGAGCAGACGTTTGCGTCGCCGCTTGCGAAAAAGCCCCGTGGCCTTCAGCTGCCCCTCCGTGTCCCTCCCGTGGGACGCCAGGCAGCAGCTCAGCCTCTGCCAGGGAATGCAGCAGAACCCCATCTCGTCCCGTTGTACGCAGCCCTCGTTTCTGCTACCTCGGCCTCAGCAGAGCCCGCGAACAATCCCATTCAGTCCCATTCCCATGTGGTCATTTTGCCCCAAGTGTGTACATGCCAAGAAAAACTGAGCTGTTGCTACACGTATTTTAGCAGGGCCCGTATCTGCCCGTGTTGTCTGTTGTGAGAAGTGAATTACTTTGCAAACAGACAGCAATACAGAAGTGTTCTTGGGATGCTACAGGGAAATCCAAAAAACAAAAGCACCATGCTCTTTCCCCCTCAGCATTGCTACCCCAAGAGGCAAACCCAAGCAAGTCAACATTTAGTGAAAATGCTTACAGCCACAGCATTTTTATGTATTTGTTTTGTTTTAAGTGGGCTGCTAATCTGCGAGGTGAGAAGGAGCACTGCCTTATTGCTTAGGCATGGAAATGGGACATGAAGTGTCGCTTGTCCATGCTGGGACCTTCTCAAGCACATAGTTTTCCATCTCACCATTCAGCAGCCAGACTCATGCTGGAAACTTCTTCCTAAAGCTCCTGAAAAGATCTTGGTCACAAAGTCAATAGGATATGAACTGCTATGATTTAACTGAAGCTCACAGTGACAAGGGGCTTGGGCGGTGACACGCTAAATGCCTGTGCCTATACCCATGTGCTGATAGCAACACATAGGGATATCATAGATATATCACATAGATAGCAAAGCAGCTGCTGAGTGTATCCTGCCTTACCTTGGTGATTCATGCCTTCTGAGAGATTCAATGATTTTATATTGATTCATTGATTTTATATTACCCATCAGATTTCTCTGCAAAATTTTTTTTTGAAGTTTAACAAGTTACTGTGCTAATTAGGCAGAGTGAAACACCATTCAGTTACAGTAGCACAAGATAGATGCTCAAACACATACCATATCATGCCCCTAATTGTTTATTATTAAGATGAGCTTTTGGATGCTATAGCTGGCATGCTCTTTTCCTTATACATTGTAAATAATACACAATAAATACTTCGAAGTAAACTCAGACATAAGTAAATCTGTACAACACTGCTCCTCTGATTGTTTCTGTGCCTTTAACAGGAGCAGAATCTGATCCTGCAACACAATATCCATTTAATTCAGTTTGCTTCAAAGATGCTTACACAGTGCAACCTCAAAAACTTAATGTGCATATGACACATTTTCATTTATTTAGACAAACTGGAAGATTTTTAAAAATGAGAAGCCCAGGAAAAAATTGATTTCTAGAGAGGGGAGATTTGCAAAGTAACCTCAATGCACACTAAAGGTTGCAGCTTGCATTACGAGAGAGGAAGTGCAATTAAGACACCAAAGAAATTAACCTCAAATCAGTTCTACAGATAAATGCTAAATAAAAACATACCTCTAGGCATGCATGTTGCACAACGAGATACCAAAATGAAACAGAGTTTTGATAATCTACAAGAAAGGAAGGATTTGGCATGGCAGTTAAGAAGTAAGCTAAGCACAGGAAAACAAAATCATCTTTTGCACTTGAATTCAGTGGAGAAACTTGGCAAAGTCCTGTTCTAACTCATTTCAGAACGAGCACTTGCATTGCAGAATTTTTCATACAATTGTGATTCTACCTCCTGTACTGAGCAGGAATGTTTCCTATTTCATTTACAGACCATTGCATACAGCCCCTACACAAATCCACGTAAAACCAAGTATTTGATCCTAGCTTAACTTCTCCTTTGTTCCTAACATGGTAGAGGAGAAGACTAAGCAAGTTCCTCTCTGTGTTTTCTTTCCCACTCTGCAGACATTCAGTGCAGGGAAGTCTCATCTGAGGCTGGTGGTGCAGTACCACATACTTGCCATGGGTTCTGACTTCCCAGCTTTTTGAACACAGATGCACTATTTCTGTGGCATCTATGCTCTGCTTGTCAAGGTCACAAGATACACAGAGAGACTCTAAGAATGAGGCTGAAGACACCAATGATGCCAGGCAGCTCTTTCAGGCCCGTTTGACACAACTGAACAATTTTTGAAAATTTGAACTCAAACATGGCATTTTCCCTACACAGCTGGCCATGTATCCAGAGATTGCATTTGATCCAACTTCTTTGAAGCTAGTGTAATAGAGTGAATTTCAGCATGGGCATACAGTATTTTTTCCACAGTGCAAAACTTTTATTACCAGCTGTATGTGTGCAAAGGCCATAGGATAAAGATTAGGCTTTTGACCATTTGTTTTTAAATTTATGGTTCATAGTGAGAATATTACACCAAATAAAACACCTCACTTCAACATTCTTTGAGTGACCTCCTTTATTGTGTATACATACCTCCTGTTTTCCGTATGTTCAGCATATACATGTGTAAACTGTAAATCCATTGTGAGAACTGGGTCAGCATTTGCCTCTCCCCAAAATTTATTAGCAACTTTTCCTCAGTAGTAACACGGTTCTTCTTTGCTTGTTGCAGAAGTGGTTTTAAAGGGCAGGCTCTTTATTGGAAGAGCAGAGATGAAGCAGAGCTGAATTAACAGGATTTTACAACCTGGCTTTCTCAGATTTAATGCGTGTGGTGTTCGAGACAGCAGACATCGTAGTTTGCATGGCAGTTTGTATTCTGTGACTGCTCACTGATGTTTTCAAACAAAGGACTGAGGTTATTATTCTTTGCATTTTATGGCACTTTGCACTTTCAAAACACTGCACTAATTTATCTTTGAAAATCACCTGTAAAGAAGGTTAGTAACTATCATTTTCATTTTATACATTGAAACTAATTTGGCTTGGGCAGAATGTTAGTGGCAGGACTGGAGTTATCACTCAACAGCTATTTCTTCTGAACACTATTTAAACCTTTTCAGATTCTGCTGCTTCTAGAGAACTTCCCTGTTTAAATGTATATATCTTAACACATTCAGCTTCTCTCTTTCCTCTCTTAACACTGGTTGCTTGTTTGTACAGCAGCACATAGAAGGGAAAAGACTAACACAGACAAGGTTGCTGGAATTAAGTCTTAATTATAGTAAATTTCATAGTCAGTATTTTGACAAGTGACCGTGATGTTATCTCAGGTCAATCTTCACACTTCAGTTTTAATTTCTTTATGTCAGATTATATCTGCTACCTCAGTCCACAAGTTCAATGTTGCGTTTTCCAGGAAAGCTTCTCCTAAACCAGGAGTATGCTTTTAAATATCTTAAGTTCTGATAGTGTTTGCAGCACTAGCTTATTCATTAATAAAAATAGGCAACAAACAAACAAACACACCAAACAACACCACCTCCCCTTCCTTCCTCCCCCCCAATCCCCCCAACTATAACTATAGTTACAGTAACTGTAAAAAAGAAAAACTGATGCATTTATGGCTGTTGTAGGATTTGGTAGCAAAAATTCATACTCCGCTCATTGCACAGGAGAAACTGCTGGTTATCTGTTCTCTGAGTTATGGTATTATGGTTCTTTTTGAAAAGATCTCCAATTTTTATCTGATTTAAAGGAAAAAAGAAAAATACAGTGCTTTGTGCATCTTTTTCAACATCTAAAATAACTCTTCAAACCTGAAAAATTCATTCAGTATTCAAGCTAAACATTACAATTCATAATATTAACTGAACAATGTAATCAGGGTTTCATGAGAGTAAACACACTACATTCATGAAAATATGCAGTTTTTATATCCATAAACCTATTGTTTACCCCATCTTCCTGAATCTCTTTGGAAGAATTGGAGTATATGTCATCTCTATTGACACCTGCAACACAATTTCAAAAGACATAATACATTCCCTATTTGAAAGCGTTCATTGCTTTTTGTATTTGTAACATCATGTTGGTATTGCTGTGTTTTATTCATATAGTTCAATGGTGAAAAAAATTCTAACTATGTTCTTAGCAAAGTAATTTACCATGTGGCTTTTATCATTTGTGTGAGTAAGGATATAAGGACTGATATCATGATCAAATGAGGTATGCTATATCCCAAAACTTTTTAGTAAACTTTGCAGTAGCTTCAAAGCAAACATCTAACTTATTTCTGTATTGTAGCATGGGTATTTTCTGATAAAGCTGATGTTACCATGATAACATGTACTCTCTCAAACAGAAGTGAAACATCTCTGTGTGGTTGCATATAAAGAATCTGATGTCAGGGGAAGACTGTTTTGACATCTAAATATGATGTCACTGTTTAATAAATGTTCAAGGTGGGAGACTGCTAATAGCAGATATCTGGTTATTAACATTAATAATGTTAATTGCATTACTCTCATTATCCATTCTGCACAAGCAAAAGAACTTTATTGCTTTGCTTACCTAATTTCTGATCTGTTGCATGAGCCACTTATATCCAGAGTGACAGAGAGAGGACATGCAATACTGTGCACAAATACAGCAAGTGTCTGCTCAAAACGCTGTCTCCTCAGGTGTTCAGAGTGCTGCAAAACACATGGCAAAGAGGGAGTAAAGGAAAGTTGATAGCCGTGAGTCAATGAGCAAGGAATGTGCATTGCATCAAGGGTGCGGCTAATGGGGGTTTCTTCAGATTCAGCCATCTCCCACTGTCTGCATCAAAAGCAGACACAGATGGAAGTGATAAGACGTTGCAACACCATGAGTCTCCTAAACAACTGCATCTAGCAGTCCTAATTTGGGCTAAGTAGTATGGAAGAAACCAGGCTTCCCTTTTACCCACATGGTGACGCATGATTTTCCATGGTGGAGGTATCTCCAACTTAATTCAGCATTTTCAGGACCATCTCCACATAAACAAATTGTCACAGAATAACTTGTATCCACCATGAAGATAAACTCTCAGTCTCAAGACTAGTGTGGCTTCATCCAAACTAACTACCAGGAGCAATCCTTGGCTATTGCTAACTCTCATACAAATGAATAGCGCAGATGGTCTCATCCTGGGGAACATTCACTTCATAATTTACCAATATGGACATGGTCATCTTTATTTCCTTACTTCTTGTTTTCTTTTTGTCAGTTCTCTTGTTGATCACAGTCTGCTGTTTCTAGAAGAAAAAGAAACAACAATAGAATGTTTGAGTTCCTGTAGATACTTTAATCTTTAAATGGCAATATGGGACCTGGATCCAAACATCAGTCTTAGGTTTCCAGCTGGAGCTGACCCCAAATCCAGAACATAAACAAACCCAGACTTTCACAGATTACTCGGAAAACTACTTGATACAAAAATGGTAGTGGGATGAGAATGCCGAGAAGTTCCTCTTACCCAGGGGTACTGCAAAATAAGCTCAGTGAAGCAGAACCATGGATAATACAAAACACGCGTAAGTTGTGTAACAAAAAGAATGGACAGTGTACACCCACCTTGAAGAACAGGGTCTGAGAGCTCCACAGGCAGCTGGTCCAGCAACACACAGAGCAGACAAGGCAGGGTATGGGGCTAGCCTCTGCATCCTTAGCAGGATGCCTCTGCAGGTTGGAGGGAAAGTTAGCTTACCCTCAAGCCGGGTAATCAAGGGCTGACATCGTGCTTTAGCTGCTGTCAAAACATGAGTATAAAGAAGGATTTTGAGGGGTCACTTGGATATTCTGTGTTTTTTTATTTCATGGTCCCCATCACACCTCAGGATATCTGTTTAATCTCAGCTCTCTGATACTCTCTTACTTCTTGATCTCCCAGCAGCTTTGATGGCACTAACTCCCATTCTGTTCAGACAGATGAGCAATTCTCCGGGCGTTTCAGTAAACCTTCCAGAGGTAATTAAGATATAGCTGTCTCCACAGCTTCCTCTGCTCCAGACCTGGGTTCAGACATTGAAATACCCACAATGACTTGCCACCAAGAGGAAGCTAAGCCCCTAATCAATTCAGTGTGCACACTTCAGCCTCCATCAGACTCCCCAGCTACCCACATGTGATATCCTGCACCACTAGTAAGAACACAATATCCTGATATAATGGGAAGCACACCAGAAAACAGTCCAAGGATATATGAGAACAAAACAAACTGTCTTCTACCATTATTTTTTTCTGAAATGGGTCAGAGTGGGTCAGCTGTTTCAGATTCTCCATCACCACATCTTTGTAAGCAGCCCTGTAACTGTAAGCTCTTCATCATTTCATTTTATGCATTACTTCCTTTCCCAGCCATTTCTGTAGAATGAGGGACTCAATTCAACTGAAAAACTCAGAGCTAGCACAAGAGCATTAACTTCTCCAGACCTGCTTCCTTCCTGACCTCACTGCTTATTTGACTGCAAAAGAACTGGAGCTGTGCTTTTCAAAAAGGCAAGTGAGGGCCACAGCTTCTAATCCTAGCCTGTGGGAGAGGGAAAGTGATTTAGGCATAAATACATGTAATGTGATACTTTGAATATATTTTTTAAAAATTCTTTTTCCTTTAAAATATTTCCTCTGAAGACAAAGAAATTTATCACTGATGACTGAAGCTGTTTTATCACTTCAAACTTCAGTAACCTTCTTTCTTCATGCCTTCATAGTCCTTACTCAGCCAGTGAGCACTTACTCATGCCAACTGGCACTTTGGCTTTTCTGGCCAAAGTGGAGCAAGCGCCTCTTCATTACACATGTTGCTGAATCTATTAATTTGAAACAAGGGTCTTGCAGGAATCGAAGGCAAGCCTGCAAATGGAAGCATGGTTTAAATCTTACCTGTTTTCTGTACAGTTACAGCAGAAGAAAAGCAAATGCCCAGCCCTCTGAGTAGTGGAACCGCTGGTGTCTAGTTCCTTGCAAAGAATGGTACTTGCTTTCTTTGCTGTCTGTTATACTCAATGCTCTGCAATGCCAGTGGGATTGGAGGAGGCCTTATGGAGATCTATGCATGTTAATGGGCCATGTGGCTGATGGCCACATGGCAGAGAGCTGTGCAGCTGCAGACTCTTGTCTCACCTACTACCAAGTTTCCCAAGGTTTGAGAGGGCCACAGTCTTCTGTGGAATTTTGTTAAAATTAGTTAGCAGGGATGGGGACTGACGGACTGAGTGACTGCATAAATCTTGCTTCCAGGCTGAAAAACAGGGAGCTAGCAAGAGGCTGTAACTGCCTAACTTGAAACAGTCAAAATGTGCCCTCGATGTCCTTGCTAGAGCACCAAAAATAATTACAGGTTTGGAGTGTGTAACTCCATTACCTTATTTGAATGGGAGCACATGGTAGCATGTCTGAAATCTCTTGAGGCTTTTTTTTTTTTTTTTAATTTTAAAGAGATGATATCAGGACATCGATGTGCCCTAAGGTTAACAAAGTTGTTAGGGCTAATGGGGAAAGGCATATGTGCTGCATGATCACGATGTTTGTCATTCACAGATCTGCTCCTGACCTCTGTTTTTAATCTCTGTAGCTCAGGGGTGAGATAACAACAGAAGTCAGACCTACTTGAGCAAACCCACACAAAAGTCAGAGGGCTTTCCTGCACATCTGGCCAGCTCACACATGCTTCCCTGGGGAAAGAGAGTCAAGGAGGTTATGTTTTTCAGTTTCTCAAGAATCAGAAGATCGATCTTACTTAAACAGCAGGTTTTTTTGACCAGAAAGAAGTAAAGGGAAAATAAGAATTACATTGAAAAAGTCTCAGAAACATAAGTGGGAGCACATCACTGCTGTTCTGGGAGATCTGTGTGCCTTAAAAGCACAAAAAAAAAACAAAAAAAAAACCTTTCCTGAAGGAGTAAATTTTCCCCTATAGCCTGAAAAAAAAGGCTGTTGAATTGGGAGTCAGGGCTTCATACACTGTAAGCCTGCCTGAGCCTAATTTCCCCTCTGTAAAATGGTGCTAACAGGTAGTGCAACCAGCTAAATCACTGTTAGAAATACTCACTTAACAGCTACATGATGCTTTGCAGCCCGAGTAGGCTTTAGGAATGCTAAATAGTCCTAAAATCACAAACTTTCACCTTGATTTTCGTTTGGCATACCCGAGAGGGTGCTTGCTATGAAAGACCAGCTGCACTCTCACTTCTTGAGTGGCATTTCATCTCCAAAACTGAAAGTTAGTGAAATCGATGCAACACAGCACTGGCGTTGCTGTTGTGTTCACTCTTAATTGATGGTGTGATGATAAGTGCTGCATAAATCAAGCTGGTTGGGTAAAGTGTTCTTACCACAGGATGGTTAATCACTACATTAATATGAACATCTGACACTTCATTTTCTAGGGGGAGTTAAAACCAGGGTGAAAGCTTGAGAAAGGCCATTCATTTGTATGTGTGGGGGGAAGAGGGACAGAGGTTCCAACCTCCAATTTCAGCCAGATTGGATGCTTCAGCCCTCCCCTTTAGCCCCTGATGTGAAGTCCATTTATACCTACCCAGAGCCAGGTATGAAAGAGAGTGTTGAATTCAGATGGATTGAGCTGCATGATGGTTGCACGTGGGCCTACAGGCAACTCACAAACAGACAAATGATTCCCTGCCATTAGTAGTCAGAGTGAAATTATATATTTGTCTATCTTCCTATCTATAAAAAAAAAAGTTCTACTTCAGCTTTTTTAATAACAGCATTTCCTAGGAAAGGTACTTGTTTACTTTAGTGCCTGTAAAACTTGTCAGAATGGCTGTCTGGGAAACAGAAAGCCTTGTCTTATTTGTAGAACAAGTATAACAAGTCCTGCAAGCTCTCTTTCAATGTTAATGTGCCTCAACTCAAAGCCAGCAGATTAGACTCCATGTGTGACACAGCACAGATATTTTCTTTCTCTCTTTCTATTTTATTTTATTTTTTAATAGAAGATAACAATGATCCTAACATAGATTCTGGTAGGAACTGAGTATTTCAGTATCTTTATAACTTTAGGTCTGATTCTGACAGCTACCTCCCACCCAAATAGCAATGGGGTTGCTACAGGCAACACTTTTGCTGGAGACAGAGCCAAGGTATTGGGAAACGTGTGCTGCTGACACTTGCCCCAGAAAAGAAGTCGCCAGTCACCTCCTGCAGGCACTGTAGTCCACAGGTAGGAGAAACATTATTTTACCAAAGCCTGACTTTGGAACTCAAAGCCAAGCTTTGCTACAGAGCGCATCAGTGCAGAACACTGTGACAGATGTAAGCAAAAAAAAAAAAAAAAAAAAAAAAAGAACTCATCAGTTTGAATTCACTGAGGACTGTTAAATTCAGGAGTACCAGTGCAATTATGCCCTCCAGAAATGTGCAACATTATAGGAGATTTTGGGAGCTGTATGGTATGAGGGAAGAGATGTATCATGGAAGCATCATTTTGTGCTTGACAGTACAGCTGACCTCCCATTGCACTGAATTAAAGTTGGAAAGCAAAAATGGGAGTCCTTAGGTGCTGTTTCCTACCTCCTCCAGTGTTTACATATGCAGTAGAGTTCTTCTCCTTCCTCTGGGCAGGGAATAACTGTCACCTGCCACCAGCAGAACATTTGCCAAAGTAAATTTCCCTGGTGCTACCTCAGGTGCTGCTCTCTCCCTGCGCTCATGGAGAGAGCCTCATGCTTGTCCATCTATGGAAAATACTCGTGAAGTGACAGGGGCTCAGAGAATGCCACATTTCTGAGATATGCATTAGTGATGGGCAATATTTGGGTTATGTTCCCCTAGTTCAGCTTCTATACCAGGCCCACGGGTTTCTGGTTGTTGGGTGCATAAATCAGTCTTGTGACACAGGCTCAACCGAGTCTGTGGGTGCAGCACTGGATCACCTCACAGGTACAGTGAGGGAAGGGGATAATATTTATCCCTAATACTACACAGTTAGGCTCTAAAGCTTGAATCCACATTAAGTAATGCTTCATTTCACTACAAGCTTCCCTGTTCTTCAGGGTTACTCTTGGAGGAGTGACCTACTGGTAATGAGTAAAGGCTTTGGAATCCAGCCTTTAATGTGAATCTTAGTAATACTGACCATGCAAATCTCTTCCTCTTAAAGCATACGCACAGTGTTAGCAAAACACTGCATAAGAATGAGCAAAATAAGGAAAACTGTGCAGAGCACTTCAGTCTACATTAAATTTTGCCTGAGTTACCATAGTCCCACTGATTTACATGGCTCTAGGACAAGCTCCTGATTCTAATTTCTATTAGAATGCAGGAGTAAGATACTGACAGACTATTTAAAGGATATGCTTTTCTCTTTCTTGGAGTTTATCAAACCTATCCATTCATACATCCTTGTGCAGAGACATTACAATTTCAAACATTGCTAACATGAGCGATGGTACTCCACAGGCACAAAAAAAAAAAAAAAAAAAGGCATCCACAGATCCCAGAGTTTCTCAAAAGACAAGTACACTTAGGATCAGCAACATTTGTTACCTGACCTTCTTCAGTCCCAAGCAGCAGATTCTCTAAAACAATTTGCTGTGATGGAGGAGAAAGAAGACAACACAATATCTTTGAAGACTTTTGGATGTATATTATTTTGCTGTAGAAAAGTAGGGCACACAGCAAAACAGAAGACACGTTCTCTGCTCTGCATGCCCAGTGGTCCAATCTGTCTGCTAGTACCACTACAAAAGAAGAGAT
>JAOWBP010002978.1:45785441-45838447 GCA_028571105.1 Tragopan temminckii
TAGAGAGAGTGTGTCTGAAAGGTGGATAGGCCTCACCACTACGCTGAGATGAGAAGTGCAGTCCAGTTGAAGAAAAAACAGACGAAGAAGTGCAGGCGAAGCAGCGCAGGCGACGAAGAGCAAGCAAAGCAGCGCAGGCGAAGCAGCGCAGGTGACGAAGCAGCGCAGGCCAAGCAGCGCAGGCAAAGCAGTGCAGACGAAGCAAAAAAAGAGCATCAGGTGACCTTGCCAAGAGTTATATCTCCTCGCTGACTGCAAAGCCCCCTGAGGAATGTAGCTGTTCTTCTGGGTGCCTGTCCAGAACTTGAGCATCAACAGTCAAACCCCCAGTACATTATATGATGTAATGATGTGGAATACTGATCACCAAAAGTCATAAAACCATGACAATGGGCAGACATATCTCATGGCTTCGCAATATGGTCAGTGCTGTTTGAATCCTTGTCTGCCTTCTGAAATCATCCTACATCTGACGCTTACAGATGCTGATGTAAATAATACAACAAATGGAATCAAAATTCTCTGAGATAAAGACTAGATTCTGATCTATCACAGAAATGCTTTGCTTTTTCCCCTTCTCCTGCTGCGTATTTTTTTTCAATCAGACAATTGTGATGTGTTTAAAAAGAGGAGGAAAAGAAGCAATGAGAGACTTTGAAACCATCAGTACTGGCCACTAGTTTCTGAAGAATTCTTTCCAGATCTAATTTTCAGATGTTTTGGGATATTTTGCTGGCACTGGAGATGTGCTGACACAACTTAATACAAATGACACTCACAGAATCAACATGATGTCATGATGTTTTGTGCTGATATCAGCCCCCCAAAAAGTTAAATTTCTACAGTTCACATTCCTTTGAGCAGATTGCAAACCACACCTAGAACTTTAAAAAAAAAGAAAAAAGAAAAAAAGAGGGTTTAATCCTTTGCTTTTCTTGGCTCAGTAATAGGAATACAAAAATAATCAAAACAACAAATTTAAACTATCTCCTGGAGACATGGATTCTCTGGAAAGGAATCTTTTAGTTTTTTATTCTTTTTTTTCCCTAAGTCATCTAGTTAAATTTAGATTAATACTGAAACAAATTTAATTAGAACTGTGATCAACTAGCAAAAACTTCCTACGGATCTGCGTATAAGCAGACAAGTATTTTTGCTGCTAGTCAGTAACTTAAGGACCAGCTTTTCCCTTGCTTAGATGATGTCTGGAAACTTTGGGGCCCATACTATTTAAGTATTTCTGTACATACATTTGTCAGCTTGTGATGGTTCATCTTAAACATCTTTACTGAGAATTGCAGAGATTTTTTTTACTTACTTTACTCCTTTCTTTGTTTCTGAAGGAAGCAAAGTGGCTCTTACCCAGAAGGGGTAAAGAAAGGTTAGTTTCCTGTGTAATAGTGCTTGCTCATCCTCTTTGGCTACATTACCTGCAAGATGGAGCACAGCCAGTCCTGCCACAGGCTCTGATTTTCAGTGCTTGCCTTGAGTGTTGGCCTGTTGCAAATGAGGCCCAGGGGGCTCTCACACATCATTTAAAATTTCCTACATGTCCATGCAAGATGCAATGAAATGTACTAGGCTTAAGTACATGCTCTGTTGTACTTTTTTAATCTTCTTCTCTTTCTCTTTTTTTCTAAAAATATTTTTATTAAGCCAGTGCCTTTAGTATCACTATGTGTTTGGCCACAGAAGTTGTAAACTCACTAAGAACCAAATCACTACTTGTGATTTAACAGTTTACCCATTATTCACTTCAACTTCTTAATGTCAAGGAGTTTCATAACATAATTCTATGCAAGTTTGGCTTTTTCAGACATTTGATCAGTCCAGCTCACTTTCTAAAAATGATGCTTGACTCACATTTTAGGAACAGTGTTTATTTTGTGCATGAAGGTGAAGGTCTCTAAAAAACTGCGGTAGAGAAGTTTTTTTCCAGCCTCCAAATTTAACCTCCTACATCTGTACACATTAGTGTGCAGGTAAAACTGAATTATCAGTGTGTGCTAAGTGGATGATACAAGCTGATTAGTCCACCTATGTTGTTTAATTACAAGATGTGTGCTGAAGAGGCCTTCAGAGAGAATAAGTCTGTGTTCCTTCTAGGCTTTTTTAACTTCTGTTTACATTGGGTAGCTTTGTGCTACAAGAAAATCCAAGTCACTTTAGTCTGTGTAGATCCCCAGCTGAACTCCAATTACTTTGGTATTTCTCTTCAAATAGAAACACTTTCTATAAATCCAAACCAGCAAAAAATTTGTAGCTGCGAAGTTACAACCATTCCTACACTCAGGAAACATTAAACTACAGAGCCAAAACTTTCTAAATAGAGTAATACCTGAAGACTAACTCAAAGTGGGAAAGGCTGACAACATGCTGGGTTTCGTGTAAGAACACACCAAAAGGACACTGTGGAAAGGAGGGTTTCTTACTTGAAAGCAGCTGCATGAAGTTGTCTGTGTTGCTCTTTCAGCACATGATGGGCTGTTCTGCAGCCCAGTGTCTTGCCAAGGAGCATTCTCCAGGATCACAACAGCTTCAGCAGGAGCAGAGTTGTTAGGCTCAGCTCCAGTCAAGCTCTGGGTTGAGATGGCGTACTGCTGCTGAAATGTTTCTTGCAGTTTCAGTTCTGTGATGTATTCCCTTACATGTCCCAGACGTGAAAAGATCTGGGGCCTGGTTTGCCCTTCAAGAAGGGAAATTTAATCCTCCCATTCCTGTTCATGAGAATTGAGCAAATATGCTGCTGCTCAAATGAGCAGTGGCTAAATCCTCTTCATTTTTATCTCAGGAAAGTGTGGAAGTAGCACAGGGAGCTCAGCCTCCCCAGCAGCAGGCATCCTGTGCATTTGTACGTGCTGTGGTTGCACCATATTTTTGGAGCATGAAGCTGTGCTCTGTACTAAAAGAGCAGCGCTTTTCGCCTGTGGTAGGGCAATGCAGGTTCTTCAGGGCATCTGGCCATATTTGTTTGCCGTGTATGCAAAGCTGGGGAGGATGGGGAAAATAAAAGTTACTTCTACTAACTCACTCCAATCTGAAACAATTTACCTTCAGGGCTCATCAAAATGAGTCTTTGGTATTGAAATGCATCAGATTTGGCCAAAGCTCAGAGAAAACTGATGAATGGCAGGGAAGCAGCCTGAGTTCTAAAACAACCTACCCTACACAGGCTGAGATATTCTCCATTTTAAAACACACAAACTTGCAAAAACATTAATGCATTCAGAATATTTCTTTTTAGGAAGAAAGTATAAGTATTTCCAGCCAGCAGAGCAAACTCAATTTTCCCTGCCAAGATTTGTTGCGTTTTTCTTTAATTGTAGAAACAACAAATAGGTTTAAATTTGAGAAGTAGTGAACAAATTGCCTGCCTCTCTTCCTTCTTCGTTGATTGTTTGAATCTGCAAGAAATTAAGCTTCCTAGTCTTAGCCCAGGGAACTTTTAAGCACTCTTTTATCTTCAGCTACTGCATTGAATTCAACTGTATGATACACATATGCCAAGTTCAGTGTGCATTTAAGTGTTTTCAGGGATGAAGGCTGGAATATATGTGGATCTTCAGAAATTCAAAGTTCGAAAGAATATGATTGCAAAGAATTTACCTTGCATCAACGAGGATTTTTTGAAAGGTCTCCAAATTAAACAAGAAGTCATTGGTGCTTTTGAGGATTCTAGAACAAAGCTGCTGTAAAATATGTAAGTGTTCTGATGTTGCACAAGTATAACTGTCATCTCTGGAGAGTTCTTAAAGACAGAGATGATTTTTGTGAAGATTTCAAGAAAAGTACAGGCATCCTTGCCAGCAGTCCTCCTCCTGGGCTACATGGGAATCTGTAATTCAGCACATGACGAATTGCTTTGGTAGTTAGCACAAGTCACACTGGCTTGGGACAAAGCCCTGCAACTCCATCATGCTACAGTGGCTGAGGCACACCAGCTCCATGTCCAGCATTACACAGAATGGAGTTGTTGTTATCCCACCAGGCTGACTGATTTTCCACTCCAGATTGTCAGGAGTCCCTTTCCAGATAGATGTGTCTGCAGATGCTTGGTTCTCAACTGCTTCAGTTGAACCCAGTCCTTGCCGACTCCTTTCCTGTTACCTGTTTCAATATCACATAAAGTGCTTTTAAAAATGATTCTTGAAGTGTAAAAAGTTATCCAAACCATGCTTCATTCATTCTTTGCTGTATCTGAATGTGTACTGCAAATCTGAGAGCAGCAGAGTTAGCAGCTCATCTATTGGCAAGGCTGCTGGCAAGGTTAGAACTGAAATCACATTCTCCAAGTGCCAGAAAGATAGACCTTATGGAAGGAAGTATTGAATGAACGAGTAGGAAAGCAAGTTCGCTTCCAAACTGTAAACATGCATACCAGAAATAATTGAGACACTAGAACAAAGGAGAGGGAAAACAAAGCAAACCATAATAATGGATCCTCAGACAAACTAGTTTTCCCTTGTAATACGGAAGAGAGTACAGGAGGGAGATGGAAAATAACAGTTGTAAGTAGCTCAGAGCTGGCCAGAAAAAAAATCTTTCACTTTGCGATAAAGTCTGAGAAGCTGCTAATTCTGCATGTTTGTTGTCAGGGTGATAAGTTGACAGCATGGTTGTTCCGACAAAGCAGAACGAATTTTTCAGGACCTGCCCACCTGCTGGCTGACATGTCAGTGAGTCAGGCAGCTAGCCACTTTGCACGCTTTCCTTTAAAAACACAAAATCAACATATTTCAATAAAGCAGTTCAGTTCCACCAAAACGCCATTTTCAAGTAGACTTCTATCTGATCAGGAGGTTTCCAAGCAGTTCCATAATGCCAAATGATCACAGCCTTTTTGGTATCAAATACCAGGAGAAAGTAGAGGAACAAGGCCCAACATTGCCTACTACTAGACACGTGTAAAGCTGTATGAACGATACTTCCAGGCTGCTAAGCTGATGGTTTCTGGGTCTGTTGGGGTGCAGGGTAAACAGAGACAAAGAATTCTGGAAAGCTAGAGAACACAAAGATGGAAAGGATGCAGGACTTTTTTCAGTGGCTTCACACGATGCCGTGCTCCGACGTAATATTATATGCTATTGTTTTCTATGGCATGACGAGAAGTACTCTCAAAGCACTGAGTTTAGGCACCCAGCCTAGCTGGTTAAATTACCTGGTTTGCCTTCTTAAACTCCTTTAACTGAGAAGCTCTCCTAGAGGCAATTCAGAATTCAGACTTACTGAATTGCTCCTGGAAGCAAGTCTCTCTTTTTCCCCCTCTGTTTTTCCATTGGCTGTGACTTAACCAGCCAAGTGGGGTAGCTAAATTTGGGTGGTCTGAGCACCTCTGCTTTTGCATGAGGCCTGGATTAGGATTTGAGTTCTGTCTTTAACATCTGTATTTGCTGATGAAGTACTTTATCACTCAGCTTTAATGTTGTTATGCTTTAAATGAACTACTTAGACGTATACTTTGTTTTTCACTTGCGCGCACACAGTATGGAAGTGAAAATCTAGAAGTGTAGTCCGTTCAAGAATGCACCGGGAAGAGTTAAACTGGAAGCAAACAGAAGTTCAGATTCATTTTGGGATATTGTCCCTGTCAGACACTGCCACTTCCTGAGCTCTGAGTCACAGGGGTGGATGACAATCAATCAATGAACCTATGTGAGCAACACGGTATTGTTCACTTGTTCACTAGATTTTTAATGAATTCTCTTTGAGTGCATCTGAATTCTGTCTATTTTTCACTGTCTCCCAAATATGAACATGCCTCCCCAACTGCAGCCAGCATTACTGCATTCCAAAGTTCTTACTTTGCGTGATATACCAGTTGCCTTCAAACAAACTTTGGACGAAGTTTGTGAAGACTAATTCAAAGCTTGTCATTTAAAGAAGATAAACATTTAATGGCCAGGAGCTTTGAAGCTAAGCACTAACCAAACCTCTTGTCAGATGCTTCTTTCAGAGGTCTGAAATAATATACAGAGAACCCATTCCCGCATTTCCACAGCTGGCCTTCAACACTGCAGGCTCAGATCAGATTAGGAGGCCATATTTTAAATTATTCTTTAAATAAAGTAAGATGAGTCACTTGTCTAGGTCTCTAGAACTCAGTCCTTATCACAACAGGGAAAGCTGTCCCCCTTGCAGGGCAATACCTGCAAACACTTGGCCTGCAGAAGGAAGAGCACTGGACAGATCGGGTCTTATGGCCCCAAGTAGACACTTGGGAGAGTGATGTAATACTGTGCCTGGAATGTTTTTCCTTCTCTATGCAATGAAGAATCACCAAAAACGACACGTTTTTGTAGTCCAGACCACTTGCCACTTCCTGAACAGATGCAACTATTGAGAAGAAATACATATTTATGATCAGAGCAAGCCAAGCTTGAATCCAAGAAGTCAGGGATTGTTTTGTTGAGGGAGGAGGAATTATTGCCACTAACTCATTTTCCAAAGCAGAACCACAAAAATTCTGTGTCACATGGCTATTCTTTCCATATCATGGAGAGCATGAGAGAACAGAGATAATTGTTTTCCAGTTCTGAAATTAATGCTAGTGCATAATGTTTCTTACAGTTTCCTATCGCTCTGGAGGCACAGAATGATCCCTGTGCACTCAGATGCTTGCAGAGAAAGATCAAAGAGGAAATAAAAATAAAACCTCTCAAAATTTCCCATGATCCTGTTGCCTGTTTTTCACAACAAAGAACACAGGTCTATGACTGTATTATTAAACATTCTTCAAAACAGAGGTAAGTCTGAAAACATCTGGCCTGGCCGCATCATGCTCAGCTGGATGAAAATCCATGTATGAATTCTAATAGCCAAAAAGTACTGATAAGCATAAATTGCTCAGATTTGAACTAAGTAATTAAATTTTGGTTATATAATAAATTATACAGCACAGATTCTCCTCAAAGCAAATGGAAGCTTCATCCATAAAGGCTTTTGATGTGCGTTCCAAGAATTTATAATAAATCAAGGTATAAATGGGATTTTTGGTGACGCAGGTCAGAAATCATACAAGGAAACAAAGTTTCTGTGAAAAAAAAAATCAAGGAAAAAAAAACCCACCAACGAACACTGCTTTTGAACAAACACTTCATTTTACTGGACTTTCACCAGATCCAAGACTTCTGGCTGTGTTAGGGTTCTTGGAAGGTCTGTCAGAAGCCAGTGATCTGCAGGCCCTAGAACCCCTCAAAGACATGCATGCAACTGCTCTGCAGACACATCTCCAACCTCAGAACCTGCGAGTCACTATTTGCTGCCAGAGCTGCTAAAACTGAAGTGTTCCTGGCTCCAAGGCTCATGTGCTCAGTAATTCTGCCTTAGGAAATGGGATTTTGAAAGCTTCTTGCAATCACCCCCAAAAATTAATATTTATGAATACTGGTGAAGCCAGGAAAGCTTCCAGCTTGATTGTAGAGAACTAAGTAAAAGTTGGATTCTCATCACAAAACACAGTGAATTAATATAGGAAAATATCTTGCAAGTCTCTGCTTGAGTACTATAAATTTGCTGTCTGTGTGGCTCTCTTGGCATCAGTTGTCTAGATTTTCTCTGGAGTTAAAAGCAGCTTTTTCAACACACAGAAAAGGGCTACCAGTTGGTGCCCACCAAAGACAGAGGGGACTTGTCTGATAAAATCTCTCTTTCTGGGCCCCCAACTACAAGAAAGACATTGAGGCTCTGGAGTGTGTTCAGAGAAGGGCAGTAAAGCTGGTTTGAAACATAAGTCTTATGAGGAGCAGCTGAGGGAACTGGGATCATTTGGTCTGGAGAAGAGGAGGCTCAGGGGAGACCTTTTCCCTCTTTACTGAAAGGAGGTTGTGGCAAGAAGGGGGTTGGCCTCTTCTCACAGGTAACTAGTGATAGGATGAGAGAGAAAGGTCTCAGGCTCTGCCAGAGGAGGTTCAAGATGGATATTAGGAAAAACTTTTCCAAGAGAGTTTTTGGGTTCTGGATCAGACTGCCCAGGTGGAGTCACTGTTTCTGGAGATGCTCAAGAAATGTGCAGATCTGGTACTTAGGGACAGGATTTAATGGGAAATTTTGCTGGTAGATGGATGACTGAACTAGATGATCTTAGAGGTCTTTTCCAACCTTAATGACTCTATGATCCTATGACTCTATGAAAAGTATTAAGCTCAATTTTGAGCCAGAGAATGTGGTTAGATAGTGGAACAGGTTGCACAAAAAGGCTGTGGATTCCCTCTTGGAAGTGTTCAAGGACAGGCTGAAAGGGGCATTGGGCAACCTGATGTACTGGAAAGTCCCTGCCTGTAGCATGGGGGTTGGAAGGTGTGGGGGATGGAGAGGTCGGCTGGATCTCACTGAATACCAACTTGCTGATAATGAGGCTCTGGGAAAGAGAAAGAGGGACAATAAATTGGATGTTTTGCAGCTAAGCATAAGATAAGCTTGCTGTTGTTATGATGATTTGTTATGCTTTTTAGCCAGTGAATTGTTAAGTGGATTAGTACTGAATATGCGTGTTAGAATATAAAAACCTTGCTTGGGAAAATAAAGTGGAATCTTTCACACAAGAGCCCTGTGTCATGTTGCAAGCATGCGACAACTGGCGCCCCAACAGGGACCTGACAGGCTGATGGTTGTTCAGCTGATCAGTGGCAAGCCCCACTGAACTGAAGACTGCTGAAAGGAAGGAGCATCAGGTCTGCTGAAAGGAAGCAAGATCAGCCATGCAGCACCATCATCTCTGCTGCACAGAGGTGAGCAGTGAGGAACTATGGGCAGTGATGTGTCCAAGGAACAAAAAGAATGGGACCGAGCAGGGTTGAAACTCTGGGACTCTGCTACTTGCTCAGATACTGTAGTGCAACATCTTCTAAGGCCATAGAGAACTATTTGCTGAGACATTAAAGAAACATACAGGTTTGGCAGAGTTCGGCGGAGTCTGAGGTGCCTCCATTCCTTAAATAAACAGTGAGGCAGGTCAGACAGACTGCTGGCCCCCATTGCTGTCGCTCAGTGTGGGAAGCAGCTCCTGCCCAGATCTGATCCACGACTCCAATCCCTCCCCCAGATGGGGAGAAGAAAAATCATGGTCCTTGGAGAGCACCGCCACCACTGTTGTTAGGTGCCCAGAGCCCCACGCTTGCAGTCCCTCAAACAGATTGAGTTCTTTCCTTTTAGGGTGTTCATCAGTCACAGTGCAAGGTCTTTCTGCATTACTCAGACTTACAGACGCTGATTGTACTGGAGAGTTTAAAATTATGGTCTGGACACCCATGCCCCCATGTGAAGTACTGGCAGGCACTTGTATTGCTCAACTGATGTATTTTCAGGTGCCGGCTGTGCCTGTGGAAAGGGGGGGCTGCAAGGTTTGGATCAACAGGGTCCCCCACACAGAGGTTTGACTTTTCAGGAATTTTAGACACAGGCAATGCTGTGCCAAGTATTGACTTAAAAGACTGTTTTTTTTTCACCATCCCTCTGGACACCCACAATGCTCCTAGGTTTGCATTTTCTGTCCCCTCTGTAAATGCATCAGCACCAACCCAGCAGTATCATTGGACGGTATTACTACAGAGCATGAAAAATGGCCCTATGATATGTCAATGGTTTGTTGCCAGAGCCTTAACCCCTGCACGGGAAAAACTGTTTAATGCTGTTATTTATCATTACATGGATGACATTCTTGTGGCAACCAAGTCAACTAAAGAAATGCAGCATGACATGGCTGTAGCTGTTGACAGCATAAGAAGCCATAGTTTAGAGGCAGCTCCAGAAAAGGTCCAAGAGAATTCACCATGGAAGTATTTCGGATGGTGAATTACAAATCAGACTATCACTCCACCGGATTTAGACATTCAAACTCTAAATGATGTGCAAAAAATGATGTCGGGGACTGTAAATTGGATCAAGCCTTTGCTGGGAGTATCTAATGAAACCTTGAACCCACTGCTTCAATTATTAAAGGGCGATCCAGCTTCAAATTTCAAAAGATGACTGACATCTGCAGTGCGACAAGCTTTGCAGGAGGTTGCCACAACTGTGTCTCACAGACAAGCTCAGCAATATGACACTGCCCTTCCGTTTCAAATAGTAGTACTAGATCCAGATCTCCAATCTTGTGTTCTTCTCTTTCAGTGGGATAATACTTTGAATGATGCCCTTTTAATATTAGAATGGATCTTTTTGCCTCATCAGTTTTCCAAAATGATCACTATGAAGGTTGAAACGATTTCTGCTCTTGTTATGGGAGGAAAACAAAGGTTGCTGTCACTGAGCAGGAATGATCCTTTGATAATTACGTTACCTGTGCCTACAAACATGTTAGAATGGCTGTCCCAATGTTCATTGCCTTTTCAGGTGGCAATTCACCAGGATGACATCAATATACCCACTGGGGCAAAACTTGTTACAAATGCATTTTATTATACAGGAGATGCCGAAATGTTCTTTGGTACCCTTAGACATCTTGACTGTATTCACAGATGGGTCAGGGAGAACAGGCCAGGCGGTAACTGTCTGGCAGGACACATCTGGCCGATGGCAGTTGGATATTCAGACAGTAAAGGACTATCCACAATTAGCTGCAGTTGTAAGGGTGTTTCAAAAGTGGTCCGGTCTGATTAACATTGTCACTGATTCAGCCTATGTTACAGGAATAGTGACTAGAATAGAAGGATTGTATTTCAGAGACATTTCTAATTAACAACTGCTCATGCTTCTGTATATCCTTTTGTGTCTAGTTAGTTGCTAATGGGAACCATATTTCATAACACACACCTGATCACATACCTCTTTGCCAGGGCGGTTAGTAGAAGGAAACAGATATACGGCTCAGTAATCTGGTGTTCCTGTTTTTCCCAATTCATTTGAACAGGTTCAACAGTCACACGCCTTTTTTCCACAGAACACTAAGGTGCTGCAAAAGTCTTAGCTTAACTCAGGCACTCAAGGCACTTAGCTTAACTCAGGATAATTGCAGCGTGCCCTGATTGCCAATAAATGACACCTTCTCTATTTTATGGGATTAATCCCTGAGGCCTAACAGCTCTGGAATTATGGCAGACAGACATCAAACACATCCCTGAATTTGGAAGACTTAAATATGTCCATGTGTCAGTGGACACCTTTTCTGGAGCAATTGCAGTGACAGCACATACTGGAGAAAAGGTTTGCGATATCTGCAAACATTTTCTCTTGGCCTTTGTACCTCTTGGGGTACTAAAAACTATTAAGACAGATAATGGCCTGGGATACATACCCCAGAAAATATTACAGTTTTTATAATCTAGAGGAGTTAAACATCTCACAGACATACCATACTCGCTCACAGGACAAACCACAGTTGAGTGCACCCATAGCACCCTTAAACTGTGCTATTTAAACAAAAAGAGGGAATGGAGAAGGCACTTTCAGTAGAAAGGCTTGCTAAAGCTACCTATATATTGAACTTTTTAAATCAAGGGTGTGATGATGGAGGACCACCAATAGCCCTCATCTTGTTTCAGTTAACAAGGAAAAACTATGGTAGTAGTAAAGAATCTGGAATCAGGTCAATGAGAAGGCCCATTCCTACTGATAACTTGGGGAGAGATAATGCTTGTGTTTCCACAGGTGCAGGACCATGATGGGTTCCAGCAAGGGCAGTGCAAACTCATTTGTCGGCATCACCTTCATCTGCTGCACCACTATTGTGAATGCTGTATGGGTACCTTCACAGCCTAAGACTAATGTGTGGATGACGCTTGCCAGTACCATCAGACAGAACACTCTCTGCTTAGCAATGATATCTCCTGACTCCCCATTTACTATGTGCCTGGTAGGACTTCCCCTTGATCAAGGGAAATGGGAACAACTGGCTCACAGCACTAGTGCTTCCTCACTTGAGCAGGAAGAGAAGGTCTGGGGGAACTGGACGGTGGACATGTGGGGCCAGTCAATGACATGTCAGTGACCGAGGATGGCAACATTCTCGCTTTGGTTAGCAAGAAACCATGGAAATAAGTGACTATAGCTGTAAATACTTTCTGTGAGTATTTTGTTTTGTAGAGAGAGGTCTAATCTTAGTGGTTAATTCCATTTTGCAAGCAGGTGTTTCACCTGGGCTCTGTATCATGCACTAGCCATGTGAATGTGGAGTACAAATGGAAAAAACTCTGCAGACCCAGAGAAGAATAAAAGCAGGAGAAAGTCCGTGGTGGGTGAGAGAAGGAAAGTGCACTTTGAAGCAGGGAACACCCTGCTGGCACTGCTTGTCACATCCACCACTGGCATGTTCCTTCTCTCTCCTTTTGGTGGTTTGCCATCTCTCAGGGGTCAATAAGTAATAATACATTAGCTTAGGAAGTTTCCATTTCCCACACATAGAATTGTCTAAAATAGTTGCCTATGTGAGTGTGCATATACAGACTAAAAAAAAATTGTGACCTTCTTCTCTTATGTTTAGCTTGCTATCAATCGAGACCTTGATTGAATTATGATGATCATGTTAATAATATAATTAGTGCTATTATTTTATAGTGTGGTAATATGTTGTTAACAAACAAAAAAGGGGAAAGTTGTAAGGGAGGATGGAAAGCTAAAAAAAAGGAAACTTATGAATGTATACAAGTTATGTGAGAACCTGTAGTAAATGATTTGGATTGTTCATATCTGAGTCCGGACAAGGACCTGAAAAGCAGACTGGTTGGAGAGTGCATTGAGAGAAACATGAGGGAGGCCATGGAGAGAAAAGCGAGGCTCAACGTAGAACGAAGCCTGTACAGGGGAGTGTTGAGAGAAGCACGGCTGCCCAAGGTTTCGTCGCCCCTAACTGCTCTGATTGCTTCTTACTGGATGAAGAAAAAGGTCCGAGATGGGTACCAGCACAAAGGGTTCAGCCATCCGTCTCATTATCTGCTATAACATGATCACCACACTTTCATCAGCATTTTGGATTCCCGCTCAACCAAAATAGAATACATGGGTCACCCTCACCAACAAGACGAGACAGGACACATTTTATTTGTCAACCGCGTCACCAGGGAACCCGTTCTCAACATGTTTGGTGGGACAACCCTAGACAAATGATGCATCCTGAGCTCCATTCTTGGTATAGCATTCAACACGAGCACAGTAGCCAACAGATGGGATGGATGGGTACCCCATCTGCAATAGAGCAATCTTGAATGACAAGAACTGGAATTGTTGGGATTGGTTAAAATGGACTATTGTTTGTAATTTAACTATAGTAGAAAGAATCAATGGTTAGTTCAGAGTGTTAATTCTAGTTTATCTGCTTATAGGAATGACTCCGCTTGGTGTAACTACACCACAGTTAATATTTCAAGATCTAGTAACCATCCACTTAGTTTGCCAGCAGGTGTTTTTCTTATTTGTGGGGATAGGGCATGACCTGCCATCCCCTCTCACATCAAAGGAGGTCCCTGTAGTCTGGGGAGATTAACCCTATTAGCATCTAATATTTCCATGATTATTTGCCATTGAAAATGCTTTAAGCAAACTATACATTCCTTTAAGCCAGACTGCTGGGTTGACATTGAATTTTGGAACCCTGGGAAGACAATAGCAGCATCCTTTTTAGCCCCAGGTGTTGCATCAGCTAATGCATTACGCACACTTAATAACAAGTGGATGCTGGCTGGCCAAGCAAACAAACGCTACTTCCTTGGCTTTAAATGGCTTGCTACTAGATATAGACTCAGTATAACATGCTATGTTGCAGAATTGTGCTGCTATAGACTTCTTGCTGTTTGCTCAAGGTCACAGGTGTCAGGATTTTGATGGCATGTGTTGTATGAATCTGTAGGATCATTCAAAATCAATACATAAGAGCATTCAAGATTTACGGAATGGAGTTGAGAAATTACGGGTTGATAACAGGTTGGATGTATTTGGAGGCCTCTTTGGAGACCTGGGGGTGTGGATACAAAACTTGCTAAAAATACAGTTAGTTTGTCTTGTTTTTTTTCTGTATTCTGATTCGTGTTCCTTGCCTATTGCAGTGCATCCAGAAAATGATAGAAGATGCTTTAAACCACTCCTTTTTTATTAATAAAGAAGGGGGAGATGCAGGGAATGGAGAGGTCGACTTGACCTCGTTGAATGCCAACTTGCTGATAATGAGACTCACTGTTGTCACAATGATTTGTCATGCATTTTAGCCAATGAATTGTTAAGCAAAAAAGTACTGAATACGTGTGTTAGAATATAAAAACCTTGTTTGGGAAAATAAAGTGGAATCTTTTGCCCTGTGTCATATTGCCAGCATGTGACAGGAAGGCAGTGGTCTTTAGGTCCTTTCCAGTCAAAATCATTCAATGATTCTGTGACACTGTGATTCTGCTATAGAAGTAATTTTTCCGTCACCCCTGAGAAGCTTTGATGTGTTTACTGTGCTCTGTGCTCAAGATCTCATTTTCCAGTGTTTCAGTGAAAAAATGAGCAACATAAGAAATAGATACCAAATCTCCACATTTCAATCAAAGATCTTGCACCTTTTCTAAAACAAAATTTCAAATCAGTGAATGACAGAACTTAAAGTATTCAAAAAGAGAATATGAGTACCTTGGTAGAAAGCAAAAAAGGAAAAAAAAAAAAAAAAAGCGAGGAAAGATATTCTAGACTTTACAACAAATAGCTCAAATATCAACAGAAAGAATATGAGGGAAAAAATTCCTGTTGTCTCTTCTTGTGTTGTGCAGCGGTAGGAACAGGTCTGCAATAGCCTTACTATCCTGTTCTGGAGGCCAACAGCCAATCAAAAGCCAGAAACATTAGGCTAAGAGATCTGGGGGAAAGATTTAGGCACTCCTCAAAATTGTGCACAAAAGTTTACTTCATGTTATTACAGTAACCCTGAAATTCTGTTTCTTTCATCACTATGGCCTGTAGTCAACAATACACTTGCAAGCACGTGTATATCTTTAACATAAGTCCAACACTTGAGTAACCTCATTATCTTAACGTACGTGAGTACTTTCTTGGGGGCTAAGTATACTCTTGCTAAGTGGCTCAACAGCTCTGGCTGAGTGAAGAACCTTGCTTCACTCTCTGTATTTATTTATTTTTATTAAATAGAGCATGACATAAAAATTCCCTAAATTTTGTCCCTCGTTAACCAATGGAGGCATTCATTATGATGAAGGCCTTAATTGTACTTTATGGCTGCAAACATAAGCAATGTCATTCTTTCAACAAAAGTTTAGAAAAACCCTTCAGTGTTCTACATAGCTCCCTATGATGTTCTAGTGCATTTGCAGCTGTAATACAGGGATGCATACAAGATACTGCCTTGTTTGGGTTATATACATTCATCATTGCACAAACTCAGAAGTCCATCTATCAGGAGGAACTCTTCCTTCAGAGGGCTATGTCCATGTCAGTTAGTCAGTTTGGTAATATTTGGTAGGATTGAAAATTTTGATTGCAGTTATCATATGAGTTTCTTTGTCTTTTACATTTTTCTCAGAGGTGACGTTTTTATTATCTGTCTCCTGCAGTTTGGCCTTCTTCAAGGAAATACATGAAAATGCTATCATAATTTTAGTTTGGAGCTTTATAATTAATGCAGCAATCCCCAACAATCTGAGAATACCTAATTCAGCAGGCTTATCTGTAAATAGAACATTCTTCTTTAATAACAAAGTAATAACAAATGCATTTTCTTGCTGAATGACCTCCACAAAACAGGCTACCTCTACTTATGCTAGATTATTTAGATCACAACATTTACTATTCCTGTTTACATATTAAAAACTTCTTACAAATCAAAACTAAAGCTTTGTCTCATTTTCAGTAGTGACTTTCAAATACTTGTGGTCAGTATCATATTTCCTATAAGATTCTGCTTTTATGAAATTTTTAAATCTTTTTTTTTTTTTTTTTTTTTAAATCTAGCATCTTTTCAGGCATTGCATTTTTGGGGAAGGTTTCCTTTCTTTTTACTACTGAAATACTGAAATTCAGTTTTGGGCACCTCAGTAGAGAAAGGACAATGAGGTGCTGGAGCAGCTCCAAAGAAAGGCAACAAGGCTTGTGAAGGGCTTGGAGAATATACCCAATGAGGAGAGACTGAAGGAACTGGGGCTGTTTAGTCTGGGGAAGAGGAGGCTGAGGGGAGACCTTATTTCTCTCTTCCAGTATCTGAAAGGTGATTGCAGCGAGAGCGGGGCTGGTCTTTTCTCACTGGTGACAGGTGACAGGATGAGGGGAAATGGCTTCAAGTTGCACCAGAGTAAGTTTAGGTTGGATAGCAGGAAACACTTCTTTACAGAAAAGGTTGTTAAGCACTGGAATAGGCTGCCCAGGGAGGTGGTTGAGTCACCATCCCTGGATGTTTTTAAAATGTGGATGTGGTGCACAGGGACATGATTTAGCAGAGGGTTATTAGAGTTAGGGTAGTTAGGTTGTTAGGTTATGGTTGGACTTGATGATCTTTAAGGTCTTTTCCAACCTGAGCAATTCTATGATTCTGTGATTAAAATCTTGAGTTGCTGTTGAACATGTGTTTGAGCTCTCTGAGTACGTATCATGCAGATAATATCACACTGTTTCTGAATGTAAATATATATAGTCATTCTACTCAGTGGATCTGAAGTCTACAATAAAAACATAGAAAAGCACTTTGTGGGTTGGATGGAGAAATAGTATAGCATGATCTTATTAATAAAATCCTCTAGCCCTGTTTTGAACATGCTTGCTCTAGCTCTTGGAAGCCTGATCAAGAAAATATCTTCTAATTTACACCTTACATGTATTCAAAGGTAGCTAGAGATTTGTATATATATAAGCATATGCATCTATGTGTGTGTAAATGTATGAACACTGAACAGTGTTTCAGAAAGTGCCAATCTATACAGCACTGGTCCTAATGCCAAGAAAATAATTAATCAACAGTTGCAATAATTTTCTAAGTTGTAGTTACAGTAATAAAATAAAAGCTTTAAAAGGGCATACAGTAGTATTTTTGACACAGGGGGAATCTTTTCTTTACTATCTGTAGCTCCATAACAAAACCCTTGAACACATATATATACAAATACATACCACAATAACTTGTACTGAACTTCAAAATATGCTTGGGAGCCTTGCATAATCGGTCTAACTCTTGAAAGGTCAGAAATGGCACACCTATATTTCCCAGAAAATACTGATATTTTGATATTTATCCAGTTTGAAATATGGGAAGGAGATGGAAATATTTTGCCAAATGAACAAGCCAAAATTCTTATACCTAAAGCTAGGATTTTCAGTAAGACTTGACAGATAAAGCATTTTATATCAGTAATATGCAGATTAACATTCATCCGCATAAGATTAATAGAATAGAATAGAAACAAATCAGAACAAAATATATCGATAACATCCAATTTCAAGAAAAACAAAATCTTCATTTAAATGTTTTCTCTGCTCAGAACTATCAAATCAAGATAATCCTCATAATACTTTCAGTTTCAGAAGTCGGTTCCAATCTCATCTTTTTCTTGAGCTATTTAGTCAACTCGCCAGTATTATTTTCAGGTTTAAGTATGAAAAACAAATCTTGATATCTTGCCTACCTTCAGTGTTCCCTCTGATTTGCTACAATGTCACAGAAGTGTATCTGTGTTCCTTTACACAATAAATAGAGCCCAGGATTCAAGTATCATGGCTTCAGGTTATGAAGCAGTGGCTGAGTATAATTTACAATGGAATTCAAGTAAAACCATGTCTAGAAACATTGCATATATCTAGAAACATTTGGGGTAACTAAATACTTGAAATACAGCAATCTCTTGCAGACACAAGCAATAAAAAGATACACTGAGTTTGGGAAACATATGCATTCAAAAAAAATATATTAAAAATAAATTATTCACATATCTCCAATAAAAGTCCTAGTTAAAACAAACCTCACTCACAGCAAGTTACTCGCCCTTTCATTCTCACCCCTGTTATTATTTATGCTGCAGTAGTCTCAAGAAGTCCCAGGTCCCTGCCATGATGTACAAACACAGTGGGATCATCCATTTATTTTTTATAGCGCATTAGATTTTCCTGCTCCTGAGTGAACAAGCAAGGCGCTGATTTCTGAAAGTACAGCACACATGCCCAGGCAGTCAGCCACAGAAAGTAATTTCAGCTTCAGCCTTTGTTTAAAATAAACACTTGCATTTTCATCTTTTTCACATGGAGAAAAAAAATATTTGTTTCATGAGTTGTCACAGCATGTTTGCGTGTTGATGAACCAAAAGCTCTTTGAATTCTGTACTGCATCCATTCCCCACTGCAATTTTGACAGCCCTGACTATCCTTTTTTTGCTTCCTTTTTTAAAATTTCTCCTTAACAAAACATTTCTGCAGTTACTTTGTCATTTAGTTAGGGGCTGTGCCTACATCTGTGGGAGGGAGAAGCAGGTTGCTTCTCTATTCTATGCAGATTGGGAGCCACTATCAGTCAGTATTTCAGTGAAAATGCATATTTGGTGGTCAGAACAGGTAAATCAAGAGAAGGCTGCTCATCTTATCCAGGACTGTGGTATAGGATATGGTGCTTTTAACAGCCCACATACAAACTATCCTGGTCTCACTGACAGCTATACGCTCCAATCTGCTTAGTCCCCATGGACAAGGTGCTTTGCAAACTGGAGATTCGATGCAGAAGCATCTGGCACATGGTAAAGCCCTCCCTGCTCCCTGTGTGAGCCAGTTCTTGCCTTCAGCATCATAAAATGCAGAGTCGGACTTTCTCTTTCACCTACAGCCACATTCCAGAGGAGTTTTACACAATAACATCTGTTTTCCTTGGGCTTCTCAATTATGGCAATTCCTTTGACAATCACAGCATTTAACCTTTCTGCTCCTCAGGTTTCTCATTACACATATTGAAAAAGTGATGTTATGCAAGCTCAAGGTTTTGCTAGCCTACAAAATTTCTCACGGGACTTATTATACTACATACTGAGTCATTTTTAAATATAGACATGAGAAGATAAAAATAGTCAAGAAATCCTTAGTCAGCTCCAAGCTCATTCCTCCTCCCTTTCCTTCAGCCTTCCTACCATGTATGAGCAGGCTTTCCCCCATGGTCATTAAGTGTTTTCTTTGCTCGCTTATACACACCTAAACTTAACTAGCTTCTCAGAAAAGTGGAAGAAACTTGATCCGACTCTCTTCTTCTCATGCCTTAGAGGAGGAGACCTGTTTGCAGAGTGTGGGAGCAGGGAGGAAAGGGGCCCATGATGGAGTGAGTCTCTTGCATCCAGAGCTGGGGCCTGGGGCTGAGTGAGCAAGGGTGGGGATGGGGAGGTGCCAGGGAGACTCTGTGCTGCACTGCAGTGCAAAAGTTTCCTCTCAGCAAAACTACCCTCCATTTTGTAAGCCATGCCTTGTAAATAAATATAAGAAATGTCTAAGTTATGTACATCACATTTCTTTTGAGACTACACTGCTTTTCCTCAGAGGGATCAGAAAAACGTATCTGTATTAATGTTACAGACAGGGGGTGGGAGGTACTTTTGGCTGAGAGGCAGAGAATGCAGAGACATGACTCAGTCCTTCCACAGCCCTGCTGCCAGCCCCCACCAGTGTGCAACCTCTGTCTTACACTCTGCCTTTCCCCACAAGCAGCTCAGTCTGACCCGACACGCAGGGATGCAAGGCACAGCTGAGGCTCTGAAACCCTTCTGCATAGCTAGGAGAAGAAGTATTTCCTTCAGTCCTTGTCATGGCACAAAGAACCAACTTACAATAGATGAGTTTTAACATGGAAGAAATGAAGTAAGACAGAAGGGAGAGTTATCTGATATAAGTTTTCTGCTGGAGGTGGTTTAGAGGTTTATTGACATTTTTACCCTGCTACACACCTGTGGCACTTCCAAGGATCTAACTCAGCTAATACTAACAGCAAATACTGTATCATTTCCACAGCAAGTTAAACCAAGCAATTAAATAAGAGTCTGCCTTGATTTGTTGCTGAATTTGATCCTTGGATGCCAGAAGTTGGATTAAATTTAAAACTATGATGATTTCTTATTTCAACTAAATACATCAAAGCTCATTGGGATTGAAAGGATACAAGTGATGAAAGAGAATCAGGATGCCCAAAAAACTTTTTTCTTCTATCTTGAAATACAAACTTAAAAGAAATACTTTAGAATCAGAGGAGAAGGTTGTGGGATGGGATAAGATTTTCTTCTTCTATTTACAAAAACACAACTTGGGCAACATTCTAATCTGATTTTAGCATTACATTGTGAGAAGTAGATTGTGCTTTTGTAGTAGGAATTTCCAGTATTTCTGTATGTAGCATAGGATAAATTGTTTTTCACAAGGAAAGCTGCTGGACAGAGTAAAGTTGAGACTGGGGCAATACGACCAGGGTAGAATTGGCACAGGCACTAGGTAAGGTAATTATATAGGGTAAGGGCGAGTCTGGTACAGAACAGAACAAGTGTGCTAATTCTTGAGTCTATTGTCTTCATATCACCACAAAAACAATAGGTTGGTAACAGACATTGTATGGAAATGTACTGTAGCAACAGTGTTGGAAGATTGTGAGCCTGAGGCACTCAACTAGTGAGTGCCAGGAGAGGATTTACCTGTTTTGGACCCAGGGTATCTAACGGGGTAGATTTCACTGACTAGTTGCACAATTTCTCCCTTGTCAGCAGGGGGTGTGCACCTGCTATTGCAATAATGAATAAACTGCTCTTCACAGGTCTTTGCCTGATTAGGATTTTTGATTTTGATCTTGAGCGTGTTTCTCACAGTTTGGTGCAAAACCAGGGAACAACATCACCTGCAGTGAGCCTTCGCCTCTATAGCACAGGATGGAGCACCCTGCTCCTATTTCTGCAGCCCTGTGGTTCATCATGGAGCCAGCTGCAGACCTGAGGATGTTTGTAAGAGGCAAGATCTGTGAACAGCTGGGGGATAGGGACGGACAGCGGGCACTGTGGTGTTGTGTGATTGACCTGATAATTCCTGGCAACTCTGTGCACAGACCAAGGTAAGAACAATCATGTATGATTAAATATTGCCTTGGAAGTCAAGGTCTGGGACTCTTATGCTGTATGTGAATGTCTTGCAAAAAGGGTTGCTTGACAGTACACCTCATTTTCTAGAACCAAGAATTGGTGTGCACGACGCTGCAGTAGAGCAGTTGCTGCAATAGCATGACCAGAGGTTGCTGAGAGAAATGAGGAATAGGATTTCCAAGGTGGGGGACAGAGAGAGGGCCCCCAAGAGCAGTGCCTGCTATAAGTCCTTTAGGAGATATGTTGAAAAATTGGAAAAGAAATTCAAGAACCAGGAATAAGGATAAACTGAAAATGATTAGATATTTTGTTGTATGGCCTAAATAACCAATAGCAGGGGAATAAGTATCTTGGCCAAAATACATGTCTGACGAAGATCACATTTTGTCAGGCTTCAAGCGTGCACGTAAACAGTAAAACTCCTTTATTTATTATTTTATTGTTTTGGTTTGTTTTTTTTGGAGGAGGAGTCCACATATGCTTCTTGTTGGATTTAGGAAGTACAGCAGTTAATCATGGCTAGACAAAATTCTGTAGATAAGGAAGAACAGAGAAACCCCAGATGGAATCCTTTAAGTTGTTTACTCCCCGCACCTTTCCCTAGGATTAAACTCATTTGCTTTCCTCTATGGAACAGCGTTCTCCCCCACCCCCTTACCATCCTGGCCTCGAGTCAAGTCCTGTAATTACAGGAGGGAGGCTGGAGACAGCTGACAGGGTGGAGTGTATTGGCTCAGATCAGCTCCTTAAGAGCCCACCTGAACCGAGGTCTACGATTAGTGCTGATGTTGAAAAGAAAAAGTGCTGCCAGCTTGAGGAAGAACTGGTATAATGCAAAAGGGATATTGTAAATTCTCCTTTTCCTAAATCTAACTCAATTAACCCCACTAATACTTCCATATATTCTCTTAGTGAAGTTCCAGTGTTATCAGGAGATATATGATATGTAAACTCCCTACTTACTAGTGGAGAGGTGAGAAATTTGAAAAAGGAAATGAAATCTTTAATGAAAGATCCTATTGGATTAGCAGAACAGTTTGATCAAGTCTTGGTCATCTTTAGCTTATAAAATATTGGAACTTAATTTAACTGGGAACACCTTCAGAATAACAGGGGTCGAGGGATCAGGAATGATAGTTTCACTTTTTGAGACTACTGAATTAAAATGGGAAGATAAAATAGTCACAGGGCAACTGTTATGTGCCAGAAGCAGCGACCAATTCACTGGGGAGAGATTTAACAGTTAGATTAGGACTGCAGTTGAAAACTTATGGAACAGGCATGAAGATGCAAATGAATTTGTTAAGACCTGATGATGAAAAAGAAATAAATCCAAAGGTGTGGGTAGGGGAAGGAAACCAGGGTGGATTCACAATTACTCCCTTAAAAATAACTTTCCAAGGAGGGAGTGAACCTGTGAAACTGCACCAATATCCCATACCTTTAGAAAGTATAATGGGTCTGAAGCCTGTAATACGAACATTGGTTAAGAGTGGTCTTCTAGAACTCTGTATGTCATCCTGTAACACTCCAATTTTGTCAGTACAGAAGGCAGATGGCACCTATCGGCTGGTACAAGGTCTAAGAAAATTTAATGAAACAGTTCCCAAGTGATACCCTCTGGTTCCTAACCCCTATACTTTAATGAATCTGATCCCACACAGACATAAATGGTTTAGTGTAATAGACCTAAAAAAAGGCTTTCTGGGAGCTTTAGACTCAGAAAGTTGAGATCTTTTTGCCTTCAAATGAGAGGACCTAGAAATGGGATGAAAGTAGCAATATAGGTGGATTGTGGATTGTTTTACCCCAAGGGCTCACAGAATCACCTAGTTTATTTGGACAAGTGCTGGAGGAAGTTTTGGAAAAGTTTCAGGTTGAAGAAGGGGTAAAGCTATGTGGATGTATTGTGGATGAATTGCTGATTTGTGGAATAGAGGAGTCTAAACTGAAAGAGACTACAAGTAAACAATTTCTTGGGGAACATGGGCTAAGGGTGTCTAAAAAATAAACTGCAGTACGTGGAAAAAGAAGTCAGATACCTTGGGCATGTGACATCTGAGGGGAAAAAGAATAAATTCTGAAAGAATTCAGGGCATTATGCAGCTTTCTCTGCCTGGGACAAAGGGGATGTTGCCGAAGTTTCTAGGTTAAATTGGATACTGTAGATTATGAATAGAAGCATATGCACAAAAAAAACTAAAGAGATTGTATCTCAAACTATCAGAGGGGGAACCCAACATATTAAAATGGACAAAAGAGGAAAAAGAATTAATAGAAGTATTGAAATGGGACTTAATCACAGCATCTATGTTAGAACCGCCTGCCTTAAAGGAACCATTTCACCTTTTTGTAACTGTCAGTGAAGTAGCTGCTTTGGGAGTTCTAATGCAAGAATGGGGAGATAAAAGAAAACCTATTGCATACTTGTCTAAGCTATTAGACTCTGTATCTTGAGGATGACCTGAATGTATCCAGGTGGAAGTAGCAATTGCATTATCAGTCAAAGAAAGTAAGTGTGTACCCTTCAGGGGTGTAAGAAGCAAATTGTTGAGTTGTTGATAACATGTGTTCCCTCCCCCCAAAAGAGCTTGCTCTACATTTTGAGGCATGATCATTAATGGAAAAAAAAAAAAAAAAAAAAAAAAAGAAAAAAAAAAAAGAAAGAAAAAAAGGAACAAAGGCAGAATCTGCTCCTTGACCTCTTAGAAAAGCACAGTGCCAAACCCTCCCCTGTAGATCTGGAGTGGGCACAGAATAATTGGCCCAACTTAGAGGGAGTTGCGGATCATATAAATTCTCTCAACAAGTAAACTTGTATGGGGGAGGAAAATGGAAAATCAATCATTTGTGCAGTTCTAAGAGTTGCTCTTACTGCTGCTGTAGAGATCTGCAACAAACAGCACACGGCAGAAACCCAACCTGTTCAGTCCTTGCAGGAATTGGTTATATACCTGCAAGACCAAGTAGAAGATCTTAGGGAACAGTCAGAAAAAGAAGAACATTCCAAAGTCCTCCTTCAGCAAGCCTTTAGAGAACAGCTGGTAAATGAGAGGGAGATTAACGCTAGTTCCTCAGGTAGAGACTTTTATCCAGGAGAAAATCTGGAGGATTTGAGAGCACAAAAAGACAAATCAGAAAACCTGGTGACCCTTCTCTGCCCTCTGATAGAAACAGGGCATGCACATGAAGAGAGCGAAGGTGGGTACTGTGATGTTAGTATCAGAGAAGTTCCCTATTCTGAAAGATTTCGGTCATACCCCTAGGAAGTCAGAGACAAAGTATGTGTGGAAAGTACCACTAATGGGGAGATCAGATCCTGTTGATTGAAAAGGAATTAGAGGGTTATTGGGGACCTGGAATATTTTTCACCACTGACAACCACTGTGCCCCTTGTTCCCTTAGTCAAAGAGCTGCACATTGGGATGATTACCTCCCAGGACAACTGATGTTGTGTGATTTGCTGGACATTGGTCCTGTCCCTTTAACACTCAAAGAGCCTCTTAACGAATACATCTGGAAGGCTCAAGATGATCAGGAGAAAATGTACAAAATTAACCATCTGGATTTCACCCACCTTCTAACTTTGGTTCATTTGGGACCAGGAAGTTGTTGTTGTTTTCTTTTCCAGTTATGCTTTCTGTTACCTTGATTCCCTGGAACTGTGAAGTTCTCTCTCTTTTGTTTTCCAGATGCTAACGAATGCTGATCCTGTTGCTGTTCCTCACATGTTACCTTCTTATCCTGCTCCTTTCTCTGGGATCCCTGTGGTATCATTAATGTCACTGTTTCAGACAGACATCTTCAGATTAATATTTCTAATTGCTTATGCTGGCCCTATCACATTCACTGGCTGGTCACAGTCCCATGCCCATATTGGGCATACTGGACATATGGGACCAAATTCTAATTCTAAGAGACACTTAACCCTTTCAACCATGGTTAAACACAGTGATGAAATATATTCAGGAAATGAATGGGGTCAGGATAGTACTGGGCAACTCCCACAACTCTGGGGAGATGCAGGACAAAGAATAAAAGTAGGGTGTCAGATGCAACAAGTGATCTATGTGCACTGCAACACCCCTGCAGTCTTCCCTGTCAGCCCTGGGAACCAATCACCAGTTCTTATCTAATGTATTGTCCCAATGGGAAAGAACTACTATAAAAGACCACCAGTTCATTGTAGATTCACTTGCCATAACTCAAAATAATGTCTACCTAGCTCTTAGTTGTAGAAGGTAAAGAAAACACTTTACCCACAGAAAATCAAAAGGTGATTTGGAACAATGCAAACAAATTTGAAAGAGACTTTCAATCTTAGTGGCATCTAGTTAATTTTACTTGCAATCCTGTTAATAACTTTGCCACAGCTTTTGTCCTAACAGTGCACAATGGTTCAGTACATACCATATACCCAATCACTGCACTGTGTCTGAATCACAAAGGGGTTATACTTTACCTATTAGAACACAGTCTATGGGCTCAACAAAATGGAAACAAATGGCAAACTGTTGATGTTAGTTCATGTGCTGTATGGGAAAACAAGGATTTTTGTGAGAGTAATACCATCAGGGCTCAAGACATTTGTCTTGATACTGAGCAAAATATTTGCCATTTTGAGAGGTATCCCAATGAGATCCCTGAAATAGTGCTCACTTATATTGGAAAATGATGTGTACGTATGAAAACCTCTTGTAATTTTATACTCATAGATAATATTACTGCAGATATAAGCAATCATTCAAATGTCTGTGTTTGTAACTTTACTAACATTATGGGATGTGATTTTATTCAGTTCCAGTTATGTCGTATCAGTTGTTGCGGTCCAATTATACATTAATCCAAGATTTGCCACCTGCCCCAAATGGAATGAATCTTGCTTTGGTAAAGAAATTATTGCAACAAGACAATCTGTACCAACTGCTAGAATGCATTCAAGATAATGGACAAAAAAACTTTGATTACTGTTAACCATGATACAGAAGAGATACACCATGTTCTGCAAAGTGTGAAGAAGGATGGAGAACACCATTGGCGAGAAACACTCTTTGGATGGTCACCAACAGCAAGAGGATTTTTTAATTCTGCGCTTCACCCTGTTGTGATCTTATTAATCCTAACATTTATGTGTTTATTGCTTGTAATAACATATGTGAAAGTCTGGCACATGTTGAGGCGACTGGCCTGGCTCAAATTACCCAAGGAGTCTGAAAGTTGGCCTAGGTATTAGATTACTTCTCCTAGCCTCCTGCTGATCCACGGATAAGGCAAGCTCTGTTATGCGCATTGGCAGCACTCACGTTTTGCTCCTTTGCTTTTACATGATTTTAACATGTATCTTTCCTTTCTCCCCACATTCCCTTTAATGCTTTCTTTCTTGAAACCACCATGGGACAGGGACAACAAGTGTAGCACCACCAGGTGGTGTGAGAAGCAGGAACAGTGCTTGGCTCAAAGCTTGTTCAGAGGCAGCCATCTGAGACATGAGAAGCTGGAGATTGCTTGGCTTGAAGCCTGCCCAATGGCACCCATCCTAGGCATGACCTGCCCTAGAAGTTAATGGCTGACTACCATGAGCACAGTGGTAAGAGGACAGATACTCTGTTCCTCCTGATGAACAAAAATGTGGGTACCCCAACAGCTACCATCACTGTGATGGTGAGAACATGATGCCCCTGATAACTGGGGTAATCAGGCCTGAAGAGTTCTGAGGAAGAATGGGTACCCCATCTGCCAAAATGCAGCTATGTAAGTCAACGAGACATCGCTGACCAACCTGCTGCCTCCCCATGGACCAAAGTGACATCACTGGATTCCCTGGTGGTGACTATCCCTGCTCTGTAAACCATTTGCTACAATTTCTTTCTTTACTATTGCTAACTTCCCCATCTTTCCCACATTGTCTAGCAACTTAGAACTTGTAATGCTGATTATGCACTGATTCAAGACTTACTACCTGTTCATACTGGGATGAATCATACAAGGGTGAAGAAATTGTTATTCTTAATAATAATCATAAACATATACTATAGTGAGATAAATAATTTTGATAAGATTATTGTTGTCAATCATCAAATCAGGATAGTAAGATAGTTTTCCTATATTAGAAGTGTTTCATAGTCTGGTGCAAAAGGGTAAAAAGGAAAAGAGGGAGAATTGTGAGAGGTAGATTGTGTTTTTGCAGTGGAATTTTCCGGTATTTCTGTATGTAGCATAGGATAAATTGTTTTTCACAAAGAAAGCTGCTGAACAGAGTAAAGTTGAGACTGGGGTGTCCCAACCTGGGTAGAATTGGCACAGGCACCAGGTAAGGTAATTATATAGAGTAAGGGAGAGTCTGGTACAGAACAGAACAAGTGTGCTAATTCTTGAGTCTATTGTCCTCCTGTCGCCATAAAAAGTACAGAGCATACCTAAAAACAATGAGTTGGAAACAGACATTGTATGGAAATGTACTGTAGCAACAGTGTTGGAAGACTGTGAGCCTGAGGCGCTCAACTAGTGAGTGCCAGGAGAGGTTTTACCTGCTTTGGACCCAGGGTATATAACGGGGTAGATTTCACTGACTAGTTGCACAATTTCTCCCTTGTCAGCAGGGGGTGTGCGCCTGTTATTGCAATAATGAATAAACTGCTCTTCACAGACCTTTGCCTGACTAGAAATTTTTGATCTTGAGCATTTTTCTCACAACATGAGATACATTTATTACTTGGGAAAATTGCCTCAGTACTTTCACTGACACAGCTTGGACTCAGCCTGCAAAAGTTACTCTGTGTGCGGAGGGCTCTCTATGACCCAGAGATGAAGTATGGAGGAGGCAGGAGCAGCACAGAAACAAAAAGGAAAATCTCAGGAAGAGTCATCTCAAAAGCAGAAGGTGGCTTGAGTCTTATGGAGCAAGGATATCCTGCTCCCAAAACATGCAGAGCAGAAGCAACTAAGAAGGTTGGGAACAATGATGGTGGCTGATAGAGAGGAAAGAAGATGATGAGGAAAAACCAGTGGGGTCTGAAACATCTTTGAGCCATGTCATAAAACTGAAAAAAATTATAGCAATCAAAATAATGTGTAAAAAATCCAGCCATTTCTGAATGTGCCAAATATCACTATTGTTGTTTCAAAGCTTATAACCTGGATATGCCAAAGCCCTAGAACAACGGGTAGGCAAATGGTAAATAAAAGAGGCTAGTGATGACAGTGATGGGGAGCAGCTAGCCAGAGCACCTGGCTGAGGGCACAATGATCATCCTTATATCACAAGGTTAACACCTCTTGGTCAATGCTCCCTCAGCATGGCTGGATTGGGCCTACACTGCAATGGGGCTGTGGGGACTGACATCAACACCACATATGCATGGGATGTTGAAGGGAGGAACAAACAGCTTGTCACGCAATTGGCAATCTCTGGTCCAAAAAGGGGACTTATTTAAAAATAGCCAGTTTTCTCAGCAACAGCCCAGGACAGTACTTTGCTAAAGGTCTGTAGAAAATGAATCCAGCCTTTTCCCTTTGCTGCCAACCAAAGGCATTGCAATAGGCTGCCCATATCACATTTCATTTTCTCTCCAATTAAGATAGCTTGTGAAATCCACACCTGTGCATGAACTAGACCATCCCAAATGTATTTAGGGTTAAATCTCAAGCTCTCATAGTAGATCAGCTGATAGCAAATGATCTCAGGACAGGACAGAACACCAGCCTCGGCTGGAACTCTAGAACTGCAGCCTTGAAACTGAAGTTTGCTCCAGGTTCTCATAAACATAAACACTTCCTCTGGAAAAACTGTCCCTACAAACTTCTGTGCTACATGGAAAAGCACATTTAACCCAGTCTCAACCCTAAGCATAGCCAGAATAAATCTTTTCATTATCAGTGACCCTTTGTGAAAAGCTAAAGGTGGAGACATTGATATTATGCCTACAGCAGTGGATGAAGGAGTTGCATAATGTGAATGTGGACAAAATATATCACAAATCTATCACTAATTGTCAGTACTCACCAAAGCTCCCATCTGCCCAATGGGAGCTGAGACCTCAAAGTAATGAGCACTATGCAAGGCTCCGTGAGGGGTGATGGAGCACTCCGTAAAAGTCACTGAGGAAGGAGAAACCACACATGGTCTAAAAGCAGTATAACTCTCAGTTAGTCATTGAATGTCTCAATTACGAGGTACCCTAGTAATGTGGGCTTCCACATCCTGAGGTAGCAGCTTGACACACAATGTGAGTTCTACTTATTTATGACTAACTTACCTTCACTGAAAACTTCCACAAAAACACTGGAGTGAAGCCTAGCACTGCTGACATACACCATGCAGCCATCTCTGCCATGTTAGTTGCCAAAGCTATTGCCAGGGTTATTCAGTCTAGAAAACAGCTGGCAGTAGTAATGACTGCAGGATTTGAAGTTTCCTCCCGTATCACCCTCTTTGTCTGAGTCATAGAATCGTAGAATGTCTTGGGTTGAAAGGGAACTCAAAGATCAGTTGATAGGGCATGTTCGCCAATCACTAAATCAGACACTAGATTAGGCTGCAAAGGGCCCCATCCAACCTGGCCATGAACACTTCCAGGGATAAGGCATCCACAACATCTCTGGACAGCCTGTTCCAGCACCTCACCATCTTCTCAGTGAAGTGCTCATCCTCAAGGCTGCTGTTGCCTCTACAAAACATTGCAGGTAACTTGTCACGCAGTGAAAACCTAAATTTGCAAATATCATGTTAGATATTGCTTTGACAAAACATCAGTCCATTTCTGTTGATTCAGCTTGTTATCTTAGCCTCAGCTGCTACAGGAATGCATGAAGATTTGCCAATCACCACTACCTCCTATAAAAGAATAGTAAGAGAGATTATGAGCTCTTCCCACTTTCTGTGGGACAAGTGATTCACAGGAACAGTTTCCCGAACTGTAGGATGAAGGAAGTCTGATTTGAGGCAATCCTGTTCCACATCATCTCCATGTATCTCTGTTGTATAAGGAAGGAATCAAAGCTTGCTAAAATAAGTTGACTTACTTAAAGTTACAGAGTGTCAAGAATAAAATTCAGACATCTTAAATGTTGGTACAAGAAGAGCCCTTTGCACGCTATCAGTCAATTTCTCCAGAATTTCAACAATTTTAGTAGCAATGTACTGTACTACTGTACTTCATACTTGTATGGAAATATTGGCTCCGTTGATTTTTTTTAGGTGAGAAAATTGCCATAGTCTAGCCCTGAAAAAAGCCAACCTTTTCAACCACCCACTACTGATGTATAAACTTCTGTTAGCACAGAATTCTTAACAATTTTCAACTTAAATTGATTCGCAACATTCTAACATTTTTTTTAAAAATGATGATTTAGTTTTCTGATCATAGAATTTTAACTTCATTGATACTGACTTGCTTTCTTACTTACCTGTCATTGATCTCCTCAGAAGTTGCTTATGGACCAGGATGACTCTGTCAAACATGGCCTGAAATCTCTTCTCTGGAGAACTACTTATCAAGTTATTTTACCCCCACAGTTTTTAGTACTGCAACATAAATCCTTTAATAAATCCAAAACAGACATTTGCATAGAAGTGCACCAGATTACTTCCAGCATTTATTACTTCCCATCTCATCACATCTTGACTACCTTTGATTTACACAGTCATTGTCATACTTAAGGGCTTTAGGATCTTAATTTTAAAATGTGTCTGGGTCTGCAGATGTGCTTACTTTCCCAGGACAAAAAACAGAGCAACTTTCTCTCCTCAAACCATCCCACACAGGGAAAAACAGTGAAGGCTGTCTAGTAAGGTCAATGATTACAAAGCCATACCAGAACACAGCAAATGCCTTAGTGAAATTGTATCCGCTAAAGGCTAACCGTGAGCTGCAAAGAAGTAACCAGTAAGCAAGTGTTCTGCGCCAATACAGGGACTGGTGTTACTTGCAGGTGACGTGGACAGTGGGATCGAGTGCACCCACAGCAAGTTTGTAGACAACTCCAAGCTAAGTGGTGCAGTTGACAAATCAGAAGAAAGGGATGCCACTCAGAGAGTCCAGAACAGGCTTGAAAGGTGGGCCCATGCCAACCTCATGAAGTTCAGCAGTGCCAAGTGGAAGGTCCTGAACCTGGGTGGGGGCAATCCCAAGCACATATACAGGCTGGGTGGAGAATGTCTTGAGAGCAGCCCTGAGGAGAAGGATTTGAGGGGTGTCAGTCGTTGAAAGCCTTGACACGAGCCAGCAATGTGCACTTGCAGCCCAGAAGACCAGCCATATCCTGGATTGCATCAAGAGAAGCGTCACCAGCAGGTCAAGGTGATTTTGTTCCTCTACTCTGCTTTCATGAGACCCCACCTGGAGTACTGTGTCTAGTTCTAGGACTCACAACACAAAAAGGAAATGGAGCTGTTGGAGCAGGTCCAGAGGAGGGCCACAAAGATTATGAGAGGGCTGGAGCACCTCCCCTACGAGGACAGGCAGAGAGAGTTGGGGCTCTTCAGCCTAGAGAAGAGAAGGCTCCAGTGGTACCCTATAACAGTTTTCCAGTACCTGAAGGGTGCCTACAGAAAAGCTGGGTGGGGACTTTTTAGAAGGGACTTTTTAGAATGTAGCAGCGGGACAAGGGGAAATGGTTCTAAACTGGAAGAGGGTAGACTTAGAGTAGATATTAGGAAGAAATTCTTTACTGTGAGGGTGGCGAGACACTGGAACAGGCTGCTCAGTGAGGGTGTGGATGCCCCCTCCCTGGAAGCATTCAAGGCCAGGCTTTGAGCAACCTGGTCTAGTGGGAGGTGTTCCTGTCTATAGCAAGGGAGTTGGAACAAGATGATGTTGAAGGTACCTTCCAACCCAAACCATTCTGTGATTCTATGAATACTTTAAAATGCCTTGAACAAATGCCTCCCTAACTGAGACTGCTGAAGAAGGATGTCTCTTCAAGCATATCCTCAGAGAGACAGCAAATCTCTGCTTTCTCCCACTGCTGAAACACAGCATCCACGTTTGGGAAGAGCAAAGGTCCTGGGTATGGAAGTTCTGCATGACCGGCATTCCAGTCCTGCACCAAAATCCTGAGGAAACGAGACAAAACAAAACAAGAGAAAAAACAAGGCTTGTTGTGCCACTATCTATATTCCTTCTGCAAGACAAATAAAATAGTAATTTTTCACTGATTTAAAAGGTTTGAAGGCCAACAAGGAGGCCAGCAGTGCTACAGGTGTTACTGTAGGCTGCTTAATAGCCGCTGCTGGCTGCTAACTGTATAGTAAAACTATCAGAGAAAAGCAAAAAACAAATGGAACAACTGGAAGTATATAATATATGTATATATAATATAAATATATAATATAAATATATGTAAAATATATGTTATATAATATACAAATAATATATGTATAATATATTTATATAAGTATACTATATATGCGTGACTGTTGTTTGTTTGTTTTAAGAAAAGGAAACAGATAACATTTGGTGTTTGGATTTTGCCCCAGAAACAAGGGAAACTTGTTTTTCCTTCCCAGAAAATCTATTCATTTTAGAAAGCAATAGATAAAACTGAGAATCTGCTGAATTCTTAGCATTCATAGTCTTATCCACTTGACTACATTTCACCTTCTTTTATAGCGTGATAAAATTTCTCAGTCTCTCTTCAGCTTTGAGATTCCACCCATCAGATATGTCTAAGCATTTACCTATTGACCAAACATCTCTGGCAAGTGGCAGCCTTCAGCAAGGTTTTGAGACTGCCCATGATAGAGGAGCATGTGCCTTCTAGTAGCACCTTGCCCTAGGAGAACCTTTGCTTGACGATACATGATCCTAAGGCAGGTACAGCTGGTGGCATTTCCACCACAGTGGAGCCTTGTGTGTTCCTTCTACAGATGGACAGGGAAAGAAAACCCTTCCCTTTCTCCTAAAAGCCTCTTGCAAAATCTGATGTTTCAAAATAAAGAAAGCTAAAGTTCCTAACATCATAATGACAGTTATAGTTATATCTAAAATTGGAAATGCAAGCTTGCTTCATCAAAGGGTCTGGAAATCTAGATCTACTCAATCTATCCAGATCACATCAATTTGTAGCTAAAGTGCTGTGAGCTTTCAAAGAAAGCTGTCTTTATATGGTTGGTGTTGTTCACAGGGAATGTAAGAAACGCAGTGCAACTTAATGATCCCGAATCCCTACGTGTGTACAGGTTCATTGCCTTCTGGAGGGAGCTATTCTGTGATGCATTCACTGTCAGAAAAGAGCGAAGTTTACCCCTTCTACTTTTTCCCCTTCCTTCCACTTCCACTTACCCCTGTTTGGTGCCTTGTGTTGACATTAGAACTCTTGTGCAGTGAGCATGAATGTGCCACTGCAATTTGGTGGCACACCACATCCACTTCTCACAACCATAAATTATTTAGCAGGGTTCCAGACAGCAACAATCAGGTCAACGCCATTCTCACTCTCATGAAAACATTACTTTTTTCTCTTGTCTTGTTCACTTAATATAAAAGGTCACTGCAACTTGAAGTATATGCTTATTATTTTATATTGGAAATGTAATTCTACTACTTGTTTTCTTCCAGAGAAGCCAGAAATTACCAGAATGACCATTTATTTCACAAAAGTACTGTACTTCTGTTTTTATTTTCTGGAACTTAGAATTTCAGAAGGGCATAAAGTAATGGTAAAGTTATGATTAACATTTTTGGAAAGCAAAAGAGGAGAAAATGGATTTGAATTGTTCCATAAGTAACAATTATTATATATTGTAAGTCAGCTCATCTACCTAAACTGAATTTACAATCTCAGAGGTTGACACTCAGAGCTATCTCTAGGGCTTCGTAAGAGAGAATGCATTTTTTTATCAGCTTTGACTAATCACTGAAAAAAGGCAAATAAATCTATACTAATTGCATATGCTGATACAGTTAATCAGACCTTTCCTTTAAATTTAATACTTTCTGTATTCCCCATGATTATTCCCTGTATATCTACCTCATTTCTTTGCCAGCACCAAAACGAAGCTCAGCTGCTAAGTTAAAAGTTGCATAGGCCAGTGGAAAACATACCAGTGTGTGACAAGAAAATGATGCTTGATTTATTAGTGGAAAAAGCAGAAAAACAGACCTTATACCAGAACTGCAGTTCTGCAGACTGCAATTTGAATTTCTGAAATCCGTTCTACATAGCTTGAGCTTTAAACAACTTACTTAACTCCCAGTATCCCATGGGCCATTTTCTGGTTATTTTGAGAATTCCTGATGGCTAACAGCCTTGGCATTGTCATGGTTTCTGTATCATCTCAGTGACCAGTAACCTCACTATTGAAACATTTTTTCTATTTTTTCAATAGAAGCAATATTTGATGTATGTTACACCTGGAGATTAGGGCTGAAAGTAAACACCCGTGGGTCTCCCAGTCTTACCACACAATCAATAATGTTTCTAGTCAAGAGTGATGGTTGAAAGGAATGAAAGGCACGAGGAAAATTTGTCATAAAGAATAAAGCAAATCAGCCAAGGTTTGCTCTTGTATGTGAATTAAGTGTGCCAGGAAAAAAAAAAAACCAAAAAAAAAAACCCTTCTCCAGATATACTTAACCTAGAGTAAGGAAGATAAACGGAAATATGTTTTAGCTAGCCCCTCATTTTAATTTTTTCAATTAAAAGCTTGAATAGGCAAGTTCTTCCAGACAAAGAAATGATTCCTTATTAAAATGCAATAGGTCTCTTGTGGTAGCACCTCAGGTATGCCTTCCATATTCTCACATAACAGATTCCTCTTTATTTACACAGCATTTTACTTTAAATGCAACGTGCTTAAAATGAACATGAAGAGCTACATGTTGGCTGGGTAAATGGCAACACAGAAACCAGAGAAGTGCAGGAAACTACTTGTGCATTAAACAGGATTTAACCACTAACCAGAGCAAAAATCTAAATTCAGTCAGGAGTGACAGTGAACTTAATCATCAAGTCAGGAGTCACAAGGTAGATCAGTATATTGTAAAGATATTATCAGTGGTGAATAAGGCTTTGTTTTCAAGGTGTTTTTTTTGTTTGTTTGTTTGTTTGTTTGTTTGTTTTAAGTTTGTTTTTTATTTATTTTAACACTATGGATGTCCTTATGGGTGAAAGGTTTTCTCCCTCCTCATTGGAATTATTTAAAAGATAAAATCTGTCCTTATTCATTATTAATAAAGAGGTCATCCACTATTTCTTTTTTTATATTTTTCATCCAAAGAAAATCCCTTACAAGTCAAGAAGGAATGACCTTTGATTTCCATAAATCAATGTGACAAGGGATTCAATCAGCCACATACCTTCTCTCATTTAAGCAGCAGCTGCTGACTCCCATAGAGTACACGGAGCGCAGGTCCTAGTGGCCCTGCAAGTAATGAAGAAAGCAGCAGATCTGCGCTTTTTAAACCACTGAAGCCTGGCTGTGGAAATCACCATGAAACAGTTTTATTCTTATTTCACAAGTGAAGTAAAAGTCTGAATGTTTAATTTGCATGAGCTGCTAGCACTGCACACACCTCCATATCACATTTCCTCACTTTGAACACTGTCAGTGCTGCCAGAGAAGCTGTAACATCACTGTAGATTTTGTTCATACTAATTGATATGTAAGTCCATACCTGCACATTCTGTATGTTCCCAAGCATGGGCTCCATGAAGCTGCAACAAGTGTAGCAGTAGTGCTGTTCAATCTCAAATTTGAGAAGCAAAGCTGGACAGGCTGCTGAGTGCCAAAAGATGATCTTCACCTGGTGTCCCAAATTCTCCTCAAATTCAGAAAACTTATTATACAAGAATTACTCTCAGCTAAATTTCTTGTGTCATCACTTTGGATTTGTTCAGATACATATGGAAGCAGGATGCAATATAGTTGTTGTGGCCTAAGTGAAGATACAGTTTGTATCTGCAACCAGACAGATACACCTCAATCCTAATCAGATGGTCCATACTATTCTCTGCTTTTAAACTTTATATGCGCATTGTTATCTCAATGATATCTGTCAATAAATTCAGGACTTCCAGCAATTAATTCAAGTGCCTCAGCATAATTATTCTCATGGGAAACTTCATTTCCTAGATAAGAAGGACAACTGGAACCTAAAAAGCAGAGATTCAACACTCCACCAGATTTGAAGAGGAGATAAACTGTATCCTGGTAGGGTTGATAATATGTGCCTTAATAAGGTCAAAGCGCCAAATAAAAACTTAGTCAACAGTCCTACTTTTTGTAAATAGATTTCTGGCCATATATGGGGACATGTAACACACAAACTTCTGCCTGGATCTGACCACCAAAGGTCCCTTACCAGAACCCTAAATTAATACAGTGCATGCGTAGTGCTAGATTTTAGTATGTACAGCAATTCTAGGAATAGATGGGCATTTCATAGAAACTGTATGAATATTCAGACGTTAAAATGTATAAGATCTGTGTGCTTTTGATCTTGAGTGTACATTTCGGGAAGAAGTGATCTCCAATGCACCCAGCGCTGCAATAAAGTAATGCCAGCTTTCTATTCTGTCATTCAGGTTGGCAAGTTTTATTTCTGCATTTTGGTGACTTCAATGCAAATTCAAGAGCTTACAGTGCTTTCCCCAGACTGAAACCTGTGCTCCCTTAATTTTATTTTTTCAAGCCACTAAAGAAAACACAAAGAAAGATTAATGAAGCTTTCCAGTGAAAGCAAGTTGCTAGCACACTTATTTAACAAAATCTCCTTTGAACAAGGTACTTAACAAGCCTTGGTGATTGACAAGCTTGACTCAATCACTTAAAATCAAGTGCCCCAGTATTGTTTTGCAATAAAGGAAACTGAAAAGATATGCTGAAAGGAAAAACCTGAAAGATCATTATAAGCTTTATATTCATAGAAGTAGGAGAATCACTTATTCCTTGTGGGTAAAATAGTAGAAAGGATAGGAAATGGATTTATTCCCTGACATCCTGGGACAAGAGATTTGGTTTAGTGGCTCAGCTAAAATGTCCATCTAAAATCAGTGCCATTTCAAAAGCACAAATGATCAAAGTTCAGGGGAAAAATACACGCTATAACATATTTATGACTACAGTATCTTAGTAGCATTTTAGGGAGCACCTATAGATAGCATTTCGATACATCGCATTTTGTAGTCACTAATAGACCTGTATTTCATGGACTTGTTATGTAATTAAAAAAAACTCATGTACTTCACCATGTCCTGCAGCAATGAGTTATGTGAATACTACCATAAGTATTGTGGGGGAAAAAAACAAACAAACAAACAAAACAAACAAACAAAAAAAAGTTCACTTTGGCTTAAAGTTGATCCATTATAATTTCACTACAAGATTTCTGGTTTTATACATAAATGTTCAAGTATGTAGATAAACGAGAAAGGGATCCTACATGCATTTTCTCTTCAACAAGCATTAATTCACAGAAGTGCATCCTCACATCATCTCTGTGTTCAAACCTGAAAAGCCCCAGTCTATTTACTCTCCCAAACATTTCATACATTTAGTATCTGGAATAACCCTTGTTAGACTTGTCCATATTTCCTCCAGTTCCACTGCCTGTTTGAGTTGAGTTGGCCCAGAATTTCACACAACATTCACCATCTGTGGACAGAATGCTTTTATGCGTGTATTGACATAATATATGCATTCACTTTGTTAACAAAAAGTATACAGACCAATGTACTGGCATACAAAAGAAAGGACAAGCCTCAGCCAAGCATCCCTCACCTTGCCTGTCTCACTGCCTTAGCAGTTTCCCTGCCAGGGCTTTGTCGCTTCCACTAGTACATGGCAAATGCATGAAGTTCACACATTTTGCCAAGAAGAAACAGCTGACTTTTTTGCTGTGTAGCTCATTTTGCCCTCTCCCCCACATATGGTTTTGATCAAGGCTAAATTCTGGGAAGTTTTGTGGCTAATGCTACAAAGGAAAACAGAGTGATTTGCTGCAATAGTACTTTTTGGCCTTGGAATGGAAAAAGCTGTGGTGCTCAGAAAATATGGAAGCGGCACTCTCCCAGCCAGAAAAAGAAAAAAAAAAGCAAAGGGCTCTGCACCTTTCTCTTACAAACCTCTTTTCTTTTACTGGCTGTGTTTTCCATCATTACTTTTCCATGGATCTGTTCTCCTCTGTATTTTAAAGTCATCTTTTCTCCCTCAAATATACCCATTAGACATGCTCGGTTTTGAAAGTTAACTGGCAAAGATGTAAAAAAACCCCACCAACACAAACATAATCATTAGTAATGACCAACAGTGAGAATTGTTTCATGCTTTTTCTCTTTAATTCCCAGTGCATCAGTTGTATTTATGCATATTTTTTAAGCTCAATGCCACAAAATTATCTGGACTTTAGAGGAACAGCAGCCCAGTCCCAATTATTTTTAGGCAAGATTCTAGTTTCCTCAAAACTTGTGGCTTTCTACGAGACGTTGAATTGACAGTGGGAAACATGTTACTATGAAGAGCAAAATACTGGAATCAAGATTATTTCTTCATTTAGGATAAAAGAGTCTCACCTCAAACACACAGTATGAGTAAGAAATTCCTAAAACCAGTGTAGCCTGAAACAGGTTGCATTACCTCACTGTTTCATGCTATTTTTTACTTGGACAAAATGAATACACAGCACACACCAAAAAACATGGAAAATATTTAAGAAGAGAACATGCTCACAGCTTGTCAGCAACCATCCACCCAGACAAGACAAACTAAAAGCCTGGAAGCACAGAGGCTACTGACTGGATCTTAAAAAGAAAAAAACAAAAGAAAAAAAAAGTATTTAAGGATTTTTGGGGTACACTTGAACTTCAGTCCATCTGAACATTTTGCAATAAATAATTCTTGGTTATTCTATATATTAGTTGGACAGTGGACTAAAGGCTACATTTTTAATTGAAGTAAATTAGTGTAATTTTGTGAATGCAAATAGAGGCTTGCATGTATAGCTTAGTATCATTCTAGGTGCTTAGTAGATTCTATCATTTTTTTTTAAGCCTATCAGTGAAATAATCATGAATTGATTAAAGGAAAAACATAGCACTGGAGCTGCTGTAAAACTACACTTCTCCAGGCTGAAGCTAGAGTGAAACATTTGTCTATCACCTAGTTCAAAGATTCCCAAACTAATACATTACTACATTCCAAAAACTCAGTCATTTCTGCTGTATTGCTTCATTTCTTGGAATATTTCTGAAAGGTCTGTCTCTCTCATAAAATGAAGTAAGATGGAGGAAACGAACAGATGAAGGAGATAAATCATTAAGTTATTCTTAGAATTATGGAGATGACAAAGACTTTGTTTTTTTTCCATAAAATCAGTAAAATTTTAATTGCAAAAAAATAAAAAATAAAAAAATCTGTCCAAGCATGATAATGATACTTCCTCTGTCTCTTGTTTCCCTTTTTTCTTTTTCCTTTTTGGTAAAGCAAGATCCTCAAGTAAGGAAGAAGTAGACACAAATACAAGGTGAGAATCCTCTGTCTTGAAGACCCTTGCTACACACTGCATTTGTATACTACCTCTCTTTACAGTAATAGAACTTTTCATAACTTATCAAAGATTTGCAATTCATTTGGTATGGGAATGTCTGTTTGCAAACAGGAAGCTGAGACAATGGAACCAAATCCTGGAAAAAGTACAAGGGCTGCTCTGAAAGTAATGTCTCCTATTCTATTCTTGGTCCACGATACAAGAGGCGGATGTTGGTGCTATGGAAGTAGGTGTAGAGCAATCCTGCCAATATTCCATTACATTTTGTTTCTGTGCAACAGATGGCAGCAGAGGGGCAGTATGACAGAATGGAGTCTGACATGGAAGTGCATATGAAGCAAAGGTGTGGAATTGAATTCCCCCACGTAGAAAAAATGCCACCCACTGACATTCACCAATGCTTGCTGAATGTTTATTGAGACTAAACAGAGGATATCAGCACAGTGAAAGATGGACTGCATGGGCAAGATTTTCCTAGCAACTATGTGGTTGTAGCAGCTGTAATATATTGTGTCATCTCTACTGGTGTAGATCTTTGCAAACACATGAAGTCCCTTGCTCATCACTGGCAAAAATATGTATGAATGGGACTATGTTGAAAAAACAGTGTTTTGTAGTTGAGAATTTGCTCTACCATACTACTGTATTATGATTTTTGAATATGTATTATGGTCTACTCTACCATACTACTGTATTATGATTTTTGTATCTGTTGTAATTTCCATGGAAATAAATAGGAGGCATTAGTTTTGGAGCAACGTATATATTTCCTGAAACATAACTTTCACCAAAATAAATGCAGTAGTTGAAACTGCAAGATGTGAGGTCACGTTCCCTTACTCTGCATATGTAAACAGATTGTTCTGAAATCAAGCCTGGTAGACCTTCTTCCATTAATTAACCATTTTCTTTCATTGCTTGAGTAAAAAATATCTTTATCTCACTGTCAAAAGCAAATACTTCCAGACACATCATCGAGTCTTATATCAGGGTTTGGATGGAAAATGAAAACAATTTTGCAATCTTAAATTTCTCAGGCAACTTGAGGATTATTTTTCTTTATTCTTGATCACTGCCAGAAGTTTGAACATGGCTCAGTCAGCTGACAAACTGTGTAATAAGGATGAAAAAGACAATTATCTCCCAAATTAATCTAACCACACACTGTTAAGAAGAAACAATTGAGATTTTTACTTGGGTTTAATCCTCATTAATATATTTATTTGGTTTGGATGCTGTGAGAAGAAAGAACATGGAAACAAAGAAGGTGCTGGGCAATTCTACTCACTGCATTCATGAAAGATGGAAAAGTTAACACGTAAAGGTGCATGTTTTGGACAGAAGCAAAGAACATATCATAAGGCATATTTTACAGAGCTGGATGAAAGGTACTGATAATTCCACTCTTTTGGATGGTGTGATAAAATCTTTGTATTTCCATGAAATTTTAAATAAATTACACTAATCCATTTTAAGGAGGCTAATATTTCTCTGTCCAGAAGCTCCAGTAGGATTTTTTTATTTTTTATTTTTTTTTACTTCCGTCCTTTTAATCAACTTGAGAAACAGAAAGCATACAATGACAGCAAATAATTTCCTGTAAACAAAATCAATGAGAAACTGCAGTTTTTTTCCAATCAGGTCTGGGCTTCTAGATGTAAACAAAGGTCTACTTAATTCAATAAAATTGCTTTAATTCAATAAAATTGTCAAATATACTGTATTTCTGAAATTCAGAGCCTTATTTTGAGTCTCTTTAGGGCCAAGTCTACTTTGAAAATTATCAGAAATCTTGGCCTGAAGAGGTATTAACTGTCCAGTCTCCGCAAAATGGATGGATGCTCATGTGTGAGGCTTTACAGTTGGGCAATGCAGGGACAAGGACAGAGCATAAAATATCATGTCCAAGGCCTGGTAGCATTAAAGTACCTGTGTGTGTGATTCAGGATCAGGAACAACAACTAACCACACTGCTAAAAAATAAAAGAGATTCCTTCAAGATCTTCTCTGAGTTACAACTGGTTTACAACTGAGAAAGTAAATGTGTACACATGGAGGAAGAATGTGAGAGTATGTAGCTGGGAGCTGTGATGACAGAATATATCATACAACAAAACAAATAAATAGAAATGAGTGAAAAACTGGCTGACAGGTAAGATTCAAAGGATTATAGTAAATGGGTCACATCAGGCTGGCAGCCAATTGCTGTTGGGGTTCTGCAGGGCTCCATTTTGCGTTCACTTCTCTTCAAAGTTTTTATGAATGATCAGGATGCAGGACTTGAAAAGCACAACAAGATTGCGGATGATACTAAATTAGGAGGAGCTCTTGACTTCCTGAAGGGAAAAGAGGATAGGTAATCACCAATTATATGAAGCTGAACAAGAGCAAGTGCTGAATTCTGCACCTGGAATGGGGCAATCCTGAATGTATGTACACCCTGGAGGTTGGAGAGAAGCGTCTCTGGCAAGTAAAAAGATGCAAGAAAGCCATCCCCGGGAAAGGGGCTTTCAGCAACCCTGTCCTTCCTCCTTCAAAAGTGGGACAAATCTCAGGCCACAGACCTCAACTCCCAACACCACTGTGTTTTGGTCACCATGGGGTTCTGTTAGAATGACATCACCACATAGCCTCCTGATGTCACTAGTCATCTCACAGTCTTCTGTTCTGAGTCCTATAAATAAGGGGATCCTATGTCCAGAATCAAGCCACTGAGCAACAGACATTGGTGGCAACTTACTCTTGAACTTCACAGCTGCTAAAGTGTCTTTTCTTCCAAGGAGGCAGGAAGGATTGCCCTCCTGCCAAGATGAGGTGGCTGTTGGGGAGGCTCCACACCATTGAGCTGATGGAGGTGAACCTGCCTGAGAGTGATGAGGAGTCCATGGAAGTAGATCCAGAGCTAGAGGAAGAGCCGATGGAGTAGATACACCTCCATCAAGGAATAACCATCATCAGCCCATTGTTCTCAGGTAGTGCTGGAGGAAACCCAGATTCCACCCTACCATCACAGGAGAACAGAATCCTGTCCAACTTGATGCTGGCGCTGAACCTCCCATCCCACATCTTTACCATTAAGTAGGAGAGCCCAACCCCAGGACAGTCCTGTGGGCTCACATGGGACATTCATTTCCTGGGAATTCTTTTAACAGCCAAGTCTCCAGTGATCCCATCCTCCACATCCCTCTCCCAGCCCCACCAATATCTGTCATCTCTTCTTCATCAGAAAGAAGAAGGGAGGGCAGGGAGTGGCACCCATGGCAACAGGAGGATTCAAGTTATTTGGGGCCTCAAGGAGTTGTCAAAGAATTGACAGAGGTGGCTGTTCCTGTGGAGAAGCAGAAGACTTTGGTTCTGACAGGAAGAAGGCTGATGTCCAGCATGAAGGGCTGTTCTAGTTGATCACTAGGACAATTTTTCAAGATTGAACAATAAATGTTTTAAAAAATGAGGACAAACAAAAAAACAACAGAAAATAATAATAATACCAACAGTATAAATCAAACAATTCTAAAAAAAATAGCCAAAACCAATAAATGACTCTATTTTATTTTTTGGAACTCCAGAGTCTGCATGTGGATTCCTATATCCTCTGGTGGTTTCCCCAGTACAGGAAAGGCATTGTCATATGGTAAGAGGGCCTGGGAAGGGCTGGGGATGGGCCAGCGCACCTGGCATCCTAGGACCAGTTGAGGGAGCTGCGTTCAGTCAGCCTTGAGGACAGAAAGCAGAGGGTGGTCTTAAGTGCGGCTGGGAGCAAGAAGGAATATGTTTCATTAAAAGGTTGTGCAGGGAGGGCACTGTCACTCTGCCACTTTCAACAGTGGCTGTAGCCTACAGCCAGCAGAAAGCCATTCCCTCTGCAACACTGTGGCTTCTGCAGCCACAGGAACCAATGCAGCCATGTAGGCTTCAGGTTGCAGGATGCGTCTGAGTTTTCTGTCTGTGTCTGAGAACAGCAATGAATGAAGCTGTGGTAAGTGCACCCAGGTAGAAGAGCAGCTCAACTGCACAGAGCTTTGGGATGAGGTGGGCAGGCTGAGGAGCATCAGGGACTCAGAGGAAATTGGTGATATAATACACTGCCATCTGTGAGACACATGCATCAGTCAGACACAGCACAAGAAACAAGTTTCCCCTACCCTCTCAGCACCAGCCAGGAGGGGACCTACGAGACAGGGGTAATGTAAGAAAGTTTCTGCTTGCAGCAATAGGTGAATCTCTGTCTACATCGCCCTCCCAGTGCCCTTATACAACATCACTGATTTTTCAAGTTTGCAGTAATGAAATAGCAAGAAGAAGTCCAAGGACAATGAAAGGGGACTTCAGGGCCTTAGGGTGCTAAACTGAAGGAACAGAGGGACAGGTAGTGTTCTCCTTCACCTTTTCAGTAGCAGCAAACAATACTGAGAGGAATAGGCAGACTTGGATAATCAACACATGGCTCCAAGGCTGTCTTCAGAAGAATTTTGGTTTTCTTAATCATGGGATGATCTACACAACATGGTCTGCTGGCACCTGATGGGATACACCTTTCTCAAAGGTGGAAAAGGATTTTTGTGCAGTAGATGGCAGGGCTGATCAGTAGAGCTTCAAATGAGACTTGCATGAGGAAAGGGATAAAATCAGGTTTACCAGTGATGATCTATGGGACAGCACCCCAACATTTGAGGGACTGTGTGCTTCAAGTGCGTTCCACAAGGTGCTGGGTACAGTGAAGCACATCTGAAACATTTCTACTCCAATGCATACAAGCAAGAGGAGCTAGAAGCCATGACTGTCCCAGCGCTACATCATAGTCATAAGTGAAACCTCATGGAAAGAGTTCTGTGACTGGTGTGTCCCAATGGAGGGTTCTGGACTTTTTCAGAAAGAATGGACAGGACAGGCAAGGTGAGAGGTAATGCTACGTGTGAGGGAGGGGATGAGCTGTATGGAGCGTGCAGTTGGTGATGACACATTTGAGAGCCTCTGGATAATGATGAAGGGACGAGCAAGGGAAGTAGACGTCATTGTGGAAGTCTATGATAGGCCACCCAGCCAAGATGAGGACACTGATTAACTGTTCATTATGTAACTAAGAGAAACCACTGTGGCCAGCAGAGCGACGGTCCTCTTTTCCTCTGCCCTCATGAGGCGTCAGCTGGAGTACTGCTTCCAAGTCTGAGACTCCCAACACAGGAAAGATGTAGAGCTTCTGGAGAGGTTCCAAAGGAGGGCCACTAAGATGATCCAAGGGCTAGAGAACCTCTCCTATGAAGATAGGCTGAAGAAACTGGGCTAGTTCATCCTAAAAGGAGAAGGCTGCAGGGAGACTGCAGTGCCACTTTCCAGTATTTAAAAGGAGTTCATAAACATAAGGAAAATCAACTTTCTACACAGGTAGATAGGGATAGAACAAGGGGGAATGGCTTTAAGCTAGGAAGCGAGATTTAGATTAGATGTCAGGGGAATTTTTTCACTGAGAGAGTGGTGAGGTGCTGGAACTGGTTGCCCAGAGAGGTGAGAGGTTGTGGTTGCCCTGTCTCTGGAAGTATTTAAAGCTAGGTTGGATGGGGCCCTGGTCTAGTACTTGATCTAGCAGCTGGCAACCCTGCCTGTGAGAGGAGGGCTGGAAGTTGATGATCCTTGAGGTCCAACCAAAAGCCATTCTATGATTCTATGATCGGTCATCCTTGTGCTTATGGGTGACTTCAATTTTCCAGATGTTACCTGGAAATATCACACAGCTGATTTAAACAAGTCTAGGAGATTCTTAAAACACCTTGATGACAACTTCTTGGTACAGGTACTAAGAGAGCCAACTAGGCAAGCTGCCCTCCTGGATTTGTTGCTTATAGACAGAGAAGGTCTCGCAAGTGAAGTGGAAATTGGTGGCCATTTTGGCCATAGTGATCATTAAATAGTCAAGTTTAAAATCTTTGGTGATAGGAAGTAAGCTGCCAGCAAAACTTTATCCCTAGCTATGGGGAGAGAAGATTTCATGCTGCTTGGGGAATTAATTAGCAAGATGCCTTGCGAAACTGCTTTTGAAGGCATTGGGGCACATCAGTGCAGGTCACTTTTTAAGTGCATTCTGTGCTTAAGAGCACAGAAAAAGGCAATTCCAAAATTTTGGAAGTCATGCAGGCTGAGCAGAAGGTTGACTTGGCTGAGCAAGGATTTTCTACAGCTTAGACTGAAAAAAGAAATTGCCGCTGGAAGCAAAGTTGGCTAACACAGGAGAACTGCAGAGATGCTATTCACCAATGTGAGGAGAAAATTTGTGCAGCTAAAGGTCAATTAGAATTGAAGCTAGCTGGTACTGTGGGAGAGAACAAAAAGAGCTTTTAAAAATACATTTTAACAGCAAAATCAGGTATAACGTTGGTCCGTTTCTTGATGAGGATGGTCACCTTGCAAGTAGGGATGTAGACAAAGTAGGGACATTTAATGTCTTATTTGTCTCCGTCTTCAACATTGATGTACTCTGGACAACACTGATGTACTCTGGAACCCCTGGAGCCCTGGAGTGGAAGATCATAACCATAACAATAAACTCCAAGTCAACTCCAAACTTGTGTGGGGTTTGTTGCTATGCCTGGATGCCTATAAGTTTATGGGACTCAGTGGTATTCATCCCAAAGTACTCAAAGGGCTAGATGATGTCATCTCTCAATTATTTTCCAATGGTCTTGTGAATCTGGAGAGGTTCCAGTTGACTGTAAGCTGGCAAACATTGCCCCAGTTTTCAAGAAGGGCAAGAAAGAAGATCCCTTTAATTACAGGCCTGTCAGTCTCATTTCAGTGCCAGGTAAAATTATGGAGAAGGTTATAACTGGTATAAATCTGAGTTAGAAGCATGCCCTGGCAGCCAAAAGGGCCAACTGCTTCTGGGATGCATCAGGCCCACATCACCAGCCAGGCAAGTGAAGGGATTGTTCTGCTCTGCTAAGCACTAGTGCCTCACCTTGAGCACTGTGTGCAGTTTTGGGTGCCACAATGTAAGAAAGACTTAAAATTACTAGAGAGTATGAAAAGGTAGGCTATGATGATGGGAAAGGGTCTAGAGAGTAAGACATATAAGGAGCAGATGACATCTCTTGGTTTGTTCAGTACAAAGGAGAAGAGACTGAGGTGAAGACTCATGGCAGCCTTCAGGTCTGCGTAAGGGGAGTGGAAGGGCAGGTGCTGAGCTGCTCTCTCTGGTAACAGCAACAGAAACCAAGGGAGCAGCATGGAATTATGTCAGAAGAGGGTCAGGTTTGGTATAAGGAAAAGGTTATTCACTGAGAGGGTGATCGAGTGCTAGAACAGGTTTCCCAGGGCAATGGTCACAGCCCTAAGCCAACCAGAATTCAGGAAGTGTTTGGACCACGCTCTCTGAAATATGGTTTGAATTTTGGGTGGTCCTGTGTGGAGGCAGGAGTTGGATTATATTTTCCTTGTGGTTCCTCCCAACTCAGGATATTCTAAGATTCTATGAGTCTCTAATTTAGATTGCCAGTATTTCAGATAAATGTCTGAGCAGCAGACTGGGAGAACATGTAACTTCCTGCTATAATTCCAAATACACGGGTAATGACGAACTGTTTGTATGCATTCTCCACCTGAGCTTCCTACAGAGTTTTTAAAATCACACTCAAACATTGGTATTTCTCTTCTAACTTTCTTGTACACTGCTCTTCATATTTATACAAATGATATCCAGAAGTCTAAAAAAAGTGCCACTGCTCAAGAAAGAGTGGCATGGATGAAAGAGAAAAAATATCTTTGCGTATGGCAATTTGTATACAGAGAATAGTACACAGTGTTCATCAGCCACAATTTGAACCAAGTCTCCAGCAGTCTATGAACCAAACAAGTGAAAAGGGGCCACACTCTGATCAAATCAGGGCTGAACTTCCAGTGATCTCACTCACTTTCCACAAATTTCACAATAAGGTTTTTTAAGAGATTATTCTTTTGCACCTTTGTCTCAAAGCTTGCTGAGAACAAGCCCAGGCAAGTCCTGGTCAAGGGTTGAAAAATCCTTTGCCTAAAGGACTCACAGGGACAAATCTAGGCCAGTCCTGGTCAAAGTTGGAGAAATCTTTTGTCTGAAGATTGACAGGCTAGGAGCAACGAGAGATAAGCTGCAGCTTAGTGGCTGGGAAGCAGTCTTCTGTGTGGGCTTTTCTCGAGGGAGATAGCCATCTCAGGAGGCACTGACCCAAGTGCCCAGGAATGCCACGTTGGGTGAAGAAGAAGGATAAAAAAGGGTAGATGTCTGACATCAGATGCCTCACAAGCTGATGCCTGCATGCTGACATGCATGCTCCTGGCGCTGCTACCTGAGGCCTGCCCCTTCCTCCCGGACTTGCTCTCTGCTGTAACTGCTTGCTGCCTAAGGCCGGCACCTGCTGCTGTTCTCCCCCTCCTCTTTTGCCTCGGACCATCAGAACGGCGTACAACGGGACGCTGCTGAATCTTGGTGATGACTATCCCCACTTTATGCAATTCTTGCTTCTTTCCTATCTCCTGCTTTCACTTCCCCATCACCCTAATTCATAATGAACTGGTCGAACCAACATTTGAACCATTGTTTCTTAATTTCACATCAGGTATACTTATATCAAAGAACATCCTCTCCTTCCTATAAATTGGAGCGAGGCAGGTCTACATATTACTTCAGTATGGTCTGGCTAGATATAGTGAAGTTAGAAGTAGCTGTTGTCCATACATACATTTTATTTTCTTGTTAAGTTAGGAAATATCTTAAATACATTTATATCATGAATGCTCTAAGGTACATGCAATTCCGTGAGCCACACACTTAGTTTCTGTGAGAGGTAGATTGTGTTTTTGCAGTGGAATTTTCCGGTATTTCTGTATGTAGCATAGGATAAATTGTTTTTCACAAAGAAAGCTGCTGAACAGAGTAAAGTTGAGACTGGGGTGTCCCAACCTGGGTAGAATTGGCACAGGCACCAGGTAAGGTAATTATATAGGGTAAGGGAGAGGCTGGTACAGAACAGAACAAGTGTGCTAATTTTTGAGACTACTGTCCTCCTGTCGCCATAAAAAGTACAGAGCATACCTAAAAACAATGAGTTGGAAACAGATATTGTGTGGAAATGTATTGTAGCATGAGTGTTGGAAGATTGTGAGCCTGAGGCGCTCAACCAGTGAGTGCCAGGAGGGGCTTTACCTGCGTATAGTATAGTGGTAATCACTAAAATGTCCACGTTTACTAATAGTTATCAAGGGTTATTGCAAGTCTTTTGTACTTAAACATGGGAAGATGACATGTAAGATTCTCACACCTAGTATCCACCATAAGTAGTTTGAACAGGCTAGCACTGCTTGTGCACAAACCAGGCTAGATGATATAGCAAGAAGAAAGTTATACAGTTCTCCAATAATTTCAAAAGCAGAAACTGAAATCATTTGTCAAATACATTCAAAGGAGAGACACAGCACAGTGTAGCTATCTTCAGATGGTACAAATTTCTACTATAACCACAATTTAACGCAGCCAAAACTTATAACTGGCACAGAGTGTGTGATACTAGGACAAGATCCACAATTATTCCTCATCTAGATGCTACTGAGCATCTTCTCAACTACTCCTATGACTGAACGTGGAGAGAATTGTGCTATTTTCATGTTGTTTAGCATCCATCCAGTTTTATCATTTAGCTTGAGAAGCCCTCAAACTCTAACAGACTTTGAAAGAAAGGCATGCCTCTCCACTGAGATTTTTAGATATCTAACAGATATCTTCTTTCAGATATGTTCTTTCAGAACAACGTAATTGAATTCTTCTTCCTGTTTTTCTCCATTTTACTCAGTCCAGTAAACATTTAGACTTCTGACAAAGAGCAATTGTGGGATCAGGGAGAAGTGGGAGTAATGTTTAACAACGAGTGTAATGCTGTCCTTGGGATGTTTTAGGCTGAACTATTCGTGTACAGCAGAGATGAGGCCACTGTCAGAAGAGAGACAAGCTGCAAGTTCCACTCATGCAAAGAAGATTCATGGTGCTGCTCTTGGTTCCTGGACAAACAAATGACCTCTTACCAGACTGCACTTGCCAAGCTGGCTGGTTCTGAAAGGGAGGCTACAATTTTGAGGATCCCCTTCAACTCCGTATGCTTTGGCAGACCTCCTAGTCTGCTTGGAGGCCTTCATGAGCTCAGAAAATGAGACAGAAGAAACTCCAAACCTCAAAACAATGTTCAAGTAACAACAGAAAAATTGGAGCAGTGACCCAAGTCAAGCACATTCACAGATCTGGGAACAAGAACTATTCCTACAACAGCGAAAAAGAGAAAGCAGAGGAGACCAGAGCAGTGAGAGAGAAAGGAAACGTGTAAACTGCCCTTTGAAAAAAATCCTCAAGAATGCTGTTTAAGCCCTGTGAACTGGAATCCTCTGATATTACAAACTTTTGCAACTCAATTTTTCATCACATTCCACAACATTTTCAAAAATTATTCCTATTGAAAGCTATTTATTTAATCCTTGGAATTTCTTCAAGTATATTTTCTATATTCATTATTCAGTTCTGATCTTTAGGTCTGTGGGATTTATATTGTAAAAAAGTCTGAGGTGTAACTTTTCAGGTTTTTTGTTTGTTTGTTTAATTAGGAGAAAAAGCTAAGTTTAAATAACTAAAACAAGTATCAAATGACCCAAACAACAGTTCATCATATTCACACCTCTACAAGATAAAGCAAGCTATGGGTTTATAAAGCACAAACCATGAGAACAATTGCAACACAGATCCAGTGAAAATTCCAAGTCTCTAAAGAATTGCACAGCTGTTCTAGGCAGTCTACATCTATCATCCCAGTGTGCATGGTTTGATCATTTTTCCACAATGACATTTCATTTCAGATTTTGTGACCTCCCTAGTTCTTTGTTACCTCACTCCTTGAATGCCTGGTTTCTCCTGATGCTCTATGCAAAGTGATTTTAGGGTGTAAAAAGTCACTAAATTGAGGCAATTCTATAGCCTATGGGGTGTTCACTTTGTATAGGAGTAAGGAATTCTCTCTAATTCCAAGAGGGGAAAAAAAAAGAAATAGAGGTCTTTCTGGGTGGTTTTCTGCAGCCCCTCAGACCCCTGCTGCCTTTTAAGAAAAATCAATTTACAATATGTTTTATGGCCTAGCCTCACAAATACAATTACTGTTGCAACTCAGGCAGTATTGTAAGGAAGCTGTGATTAAAGTACTGAGCAGAGGAAGCCGAGATCTCTTATGGTACATGAAAAGTCTTTTTAAACTATAGGGAATTAAAAGATAAGTGACTTGATTTTAGCATAAGCCTATTCTGTAGGTTGATTCACAAACGGTACATTGTACACAGACATTTCACTGCCAAGAACCTAAAAAAAACCCACAAACAAGAAATCTCTTACATGATGAAAAACTTCTTCCTTGGCCAAACAAAATGGTGCTAGCTAATGTACATTACCCTGTACTTGGCACAGAATCAGATGCCAGCTCACCTGATTCAAGGTAACTCATTTGCCCATGGAAAACACTTCACTTGCCTCACCCCAGAGCCTGATGTCACTGACCAGCTAACGCTTCACTCATAAATATATTACCTGTGAATTTTCAAATGGAATGTACAGAGTTGCAGTCTGACATTCAACTCAAAAAATGATCATGTCTCTTTACTAGACTTCAATAAGACCTATCTTACCAGATAAAACTATTCCTCCCTTCATAACCATACCTTATTCTTGTAATTGCTATTTGGCAATAAGTATAGTTGTGAACAACTGTTTTCAAGGTTGAAGCACAGGAAGGGTAATGTTTCGTCAAAAATCCCTAATGAATACCTTGAGAACTCACTAAGAATTGCAACCACTTCCACCAAAACAGGTATTGATGCATTAGTTTCACAGAAACGGGCCATATCCAAATATCCTACTAGTTTCGTGCTGTTGCCCTCTTATTTATGTTTTAATTAAAAATATATTTAAAAAAAGAAGCTATGTTACTTGTATACATTAACTATATTGTGTACTTACATGCAGCCAAAGTCAGTTTCTCTTCACTCACTGAGGCTCAGGTGAGCCAAAAGGTAAATCACCCATGTTTTAGCCCAGTTGCCTGACTACTTCAGGGCTGACCAAAAGTAAAAGCGCATTGATAAGGGCATTTATCCAAATGCCTCTTGAACAATGGCAGGCATAGAGCATCAGCTACCTCTTTAGAAAGCCATTTCAAGCATTTGTCTGCCCTCATGGTACAGAAATTTTTCCCAGCATCCAGTCTGACCCTCTCGTGATGCAGCTTTGTGCTGTTCCTGTCCTGCCATCGCTTCCCAAGAGCAGAGCCTGACACCTCCCTCTTCTTCCTCTCCTCAGGGAGCTGCAGAAAGCAGTGGAGTCACCTCTCAGCCTCCTCCGGACTGTGAAGACTGTGTCACCGAGCTTTTGTACCTAGCACCCTGGCATCCCTTCACCTGGTGCTTCACTCCAAGCAGAACACCTAGATGCAAAGTATTGTGGTGAGAGTAATAGAGATGTTCCCAATTCCCTTTTAAACAGAAATTCAGCAGTTTGAGAAACTGCCTGGCACAAATCAGCTTCAAAGCAGTAAGTAATGCTATGAGTAGGAACATCTGAACTAGATGAAGTTTATACCCCAGCTACTTAGTTTAACTTGCTATCCATCATAGGATCTCATTCATCATTAGTACTTTCATCTAGAACTCTTAAAGTATGCTGAAATTATCTATGGCAGCTTGACTAGAAGAAGAGGACTTGTTAAAAGTACACTGAAGATGTAAGATACTCAGTAAACATAAATGTGTGTTTTGACAGTTATAAATTTGCATGATTAAATTTCAAGCACTAATAGCACTTCAAGACTTCCTTCCCCCTCCCTTCTTTTTTTTTTTTTTTAAACTTGAAATATGTATAACCAAGGTCCAAGGATGGTGGACAGCAATTATGTAAAACTTAATGGTGCTGTAAATCTGTTCTGTTCCTCTTAAAATACAGCTACTCCAAGATGCATAAAATGCAGCACAAAACTCATCATCATTGACAGCAAATACAGGTGAAGAATAGCTCAGAAGTGCGGGAATCAAATGTTGTTTCTGCATTAGAATTGGATAATATTTTTTTTTTATTTCATGATCTCTGCTATCATAGTTCTTTTCGGGAGTCTTTCTACTTGGGAAAGATCTCTGAAGTTTACATCACTTATCCTCTGGCCGAACCTTTCCAGGAATGTACACTCTGTATAGCATCCATAGTTAAGTCCACTCCTCGGTCTCTAGCCCATTTGTACGTTGCGTCTCTTCCTTGATGACCCAAGGTCTCATGGGCCCACCGAGCTAGAAATAATTCACCCTTGTTCTACCAGTCCAGATCTATTTTAGCCACCTCAATTTTGGCAGCTTGATCTACCTGATGGTTATTTTGTTGTTCTTCAGTGGCCCGATTCTTGGGCACATGAGCATCTACATGGCGCACCTTCACAACCATATTCTTTATTCGGTCAGCAATATCTTTCCACAGCTCAGCAGCCCAAATAGGCTTACCCCT
>JAOWBP010002978.1:45850898-45863035 GCA_028571105.1 Tragopan temminckii
GCTTTGGCAGGGGGGTTGGACTCGATGATCTCTGAGGTCCCTTCCAACCCCTACAATTCTGTGATTCTGTGATACCCTCTCCTACTCTCCTGAAGTTTCACCACCAACTTTGTTGCATGGCCAAATTCGTAACACAGGTTCCCTCTGGGAGCTGCTGTCCTCTGCTTTTCTCCCAGACACTGAAATTTCTTGGCTCCACAGCTGCTACAAATTCAGGCTGTTCTGCATGGTTTGTGATTTATATATCACATGGCTGCTCTTTATACATGATTGTTTTTCATTTTACATTCAGCAAAATTCTTAGGTGAAAATTTTGACCTTTTCTTCCACAGGAAGCAAAAGTAGATTGGAGAACACTTTAAATAGAGGCAGTGGTGTAGGGAAGGAAATTTAGAAAGGGGAGGAAGAGAAAGAGAAAAAGCTTTACCCTTCTTCAGTCTTGCTAAGGTATCTCTCTGACTGGGGAGGTATCCAGCTATATGAGAAATTGAGAGACTGTTCACAGATTTATCCCATTGTTGCAGACTGTATGTGCAATTTAACTAATGCATAAAACAGACACCTTTGTGGAAAACACTCTTAAAAGTGGTATTAGATCCTCGCATCTTCTTAAAAAACTTATCTGGTTACTGAGCATTGAGCCTATTGCTCTCAGGTAAGCTGAGGTAGTCAGCACAAGGAACAATACGTATTTTTGGAAGGCCTTTTCTTGTTGATATTTTATCAGTTCACTGGGAACCAGAAATGCCTGGAATGAACATAAAAGCACACCATTTTTCCTTTTTTTTAAAAAATGAAGGTGAACATCAGCACAGGCTAAAGGCAGGATAGGATGTTTTGTAGCCTGGTACCTTCACCTCGGCCTCCCCACTTCAGTGGGGGCTGAAGTCAGACATCCCTTTGGTCCATCAGGCCCAGTTGATGACCCACACTCTTATACAAGCCCAGCTCTGCCAGCTTACCCCAGCAATCTCCAGCTCACATGCCTTTCCAAGGCTGTAGTGCCAATACAAACACTTAGTTGTGCACTTTCTGCTGGTGCTTAGAAGAGAGAAAAAACATCATGACATGAATTAGCCACAAATCAGATTTTCTTCAGTTGTTTCAGCTATTTATTTATTTTTAATCAAAGCTGGTGACTCATTTTGGGAAAGCATCTGAAAACATTTGGTTTTTTTTTATCTTTTTTTTTAAATGCTTTTAGAATGAACTTTGGATGACAAACTTATGAATGAAGGGAGCTTATCCAGCATTTTTAAGAAAACTGTCAGTGGATGATAAAATATAATGTTAGCTATAATTAGAGTAACATAGACTTACACAATAAAGTTGGAGCTCTTTGGATTGTACCTGGTTCTAGTTTGGAAAGAAATTGTACCTGAAAATCTGTTTCGACATGAGGCAGACTGAGGGACTACCTTCAGAGGCTGACACAGTATCTGTGCAGCCTTGCTAAACAGAAAATTCATCACCAAAAGGAAAAAGACCAGGTGTTTGCAGTCTACTAAAGGTAGTATTAATGCTAGTGGAGCTAAATCAGAGAGATACTACAGAAATGAGTAGAGGTATCTGAAAACTGAAGGTATCATTGGAGGAAAGGCACAAGTCAGTCTGATCTGCCTAGCTATTTATAAAACATGAAGTGCCACCAACTCTGTATTGGGGTACTGATGACACTGTAATGCTATGGGGTAATCAGTTTAGCCTTAGAGAATCAATAGAGACATTAAACCAAATTAAAAGATCAAAGTAAAATTTCTAATGCATAACAGGAAAAATTATTAATATCACTGCAAGGGTTAATTTAAGTCTTGTGTGTGGTCAGGCTGTGCATCTCCCAGAGTCAAGAAGCTACTAATGTCTGTTTTCTTTCTAAGCAGCTCACCCTTACAAACCTCCTCTGATGAGTATTCTCACTCATGCTCTCTCCCACATTGATTTTGCTGACTTGTTTCAAAAGGAAGTGCTTTTCAGGAATGGGGGACACAGCATTCTGGGGCTCCCTCCTGGTTCTGCACAGCCCTCGACTCCCTCTGTGCCTGTTCTTGGGATGAGCCAGATGGCAATGCAGCACACGACAGTCTGAGAACAGATGACATGCTTAAAGAGCTGCATCAGCTCCAGCACTCTCCTCAGAGACAATGCTCTTGTGTCACTTAGAGGTTTGCTCTAAATCTGCGAAAGGAGAAATCAGACTGGTGCTGGCTGTGATTTATCTGCAGCATTCAAATGCTGATTATATTTTTTTGGGAGTAAAATCTTAATGCAGTTACTGTCAGACAGTTTCTGAGCATTGAGCTCTTTCTCGTATGTTCCAACACAGAATATCAATGACATAGAATCTAAAATTAACTCAATGATATTATCAAGCTTTTTAATATTCATAGAAGCAGTGAAATCCAAAGCTACCATTTGTAGATCAAATTTTAAATTATGTGAAGCCACCAAGTACCTTTCATACTGTTTTATATACTAAACTGGGTCAATTTGCAAGACCTTCAGCAGGCATGGAAAGTGGCTGCAACAGAAGGATTTTATATGTAAGTTTCCAAGAATTTTGGTAATTGGAAAGATTAAATGATGCTTTGAAATCATCTTACTCTGAACAAGGTGTTCAGTCCAGTACCTTGACCAGACACTGCATGCTGCTCATTCTCTATGGCAGATCCTTCACACTTGAATAGTTAGGAGAAAATTGGGAATATATTTGCTGGAACTTTCTATATATATTAACTCTTGGCCGGAGTTACAGTGTAAGGAACAGTATTGTCTGACCAGCACTTTCAGAGAAAAATCTTAAGCTGTCGGAATGGGGGACATCTAATAAAACTGGCAAATTAACCCATATCAGCAAGCCACCTATAACTGGACTGTAAAAGTGTCATGGCAAACAGTCCTGTGTTAGTATTTCAGTTCCTGTGTCAAAAGTCTCAAAAGCCTCTCAGAACCACTGCTACATTTCAGTGAAGAATACAGCCTAAGAAGCCCCGCTGTGAAAGCTGCTTGTTCTGCACAATAGTCTTAGAAAAGTGGCATAACTGCTGGGATTTCATTCTTGGTCTTCTACAGCTGGTGGACATTTAGGTCCTCAGCTCTTTCTGTTGCAGCAAGTGTTTTTCCTCATTAACCTCACTGGCCTTCATTCGTCATCCAAAAAATACTTAGAAATTCCAGCCTGATTTCTCAAGACCTCCTAAAAGTGACTGAGGCAATATCCCTAAGTCAGAGATAATCTTAAGTGCCCTTCTGCCTGAAGAAAGGATTTTTTAACTTAGTTACACAACAGTTCATTCAACTTGGCTACTGGCAGAAGCAACAAGACGGAAAAGTCAACCTATGTAACAGTTTAACTCAGAAGGAAACTGTTGGAATCTGTCCTGGAATTGTTATGCTGCCTGACACGTGTCCTATGCATAAACACACACATTGGTAAGTCATGGGACAGTACGAACTTTACCCTGGGGCAAACTGGTGATAAATGCAAGACCACCGTTGGTCTGTGCAGTAAAATGCTACACTATGCTAGCTAAGGAATGTACTCAATTTGGTTCCTCTGAAGTGCATCGAGCAGACATGAACCCACACTGTAAGCCTTAGTTCATCCCAGCCAAAGACAATTTAATTCCTTTAGAACTTTCTGACCTTTCTGTCTTTTGTCTACTAGAGAACATTGCCTTTTCAAGTCCCAGGCAGAAGCTTCACAGAAGAGATTCTTTCCTCTCAATGGAAAATTTAAACACAAATATCTTCCCACACATCTGCTATGGAGAGATCCAAGTATTATGTTCCTCATCCTTTCAGTTCTGCTTTTACAGTTGAACATGTGCTGTCACACATACTACTTTCCAGATCCAAAAACCATCCATAGTGGAGTTCAGGATAGATCTATGGAAACTTGCCCGTGCTTAGGTAAATTGAATATTGAATAATGTTTCTTTTGGGTGCTTTGGGGGGTTTTGATTAGATGTATCTAAACCAAAAGTCTTTTTCCTTTAACTTCTGGGCACTGCTACTTCCTCAGCAGAGATTTAGAACATATTTTCCATATGTACATGCCTAATGTTACATTGGAGAGTTACATATCCTCTGTACATCTAGGAAAAGCAGATGTAGCTGGAAGGATTAAAGAAGGCTGTGAGGGAATAGGAAACCTCAACACTGTCAAATCCAGGCAGCCAAAGTGACAGGATTTGTGCAAAATGGCATTTACTTAGAACTGTGAAGGGAGATAAGCACAATATTATTCACCTCTTTACTCTTTGGAGCCTTAGATCTGTTTCTTAGTTCCGTGTTTTAACACAAAGGGTTTTTTTAGACACTTCCAAATGAAGCTTACATTTTGTTCCAAGCGATATACATGTAGTTCCCACTATCTTGTGGAAAAACTCTCTCCACATATCCAGACAGCAACTCAGCCCCCAATTTAGGATATAAAAATAATGTATTTTCTTGTTATCCAGAAATACTTTGTCCAATCCAGAAATCAGGAAATCAAGTTAGGCATAGGAGGTGAATGTCTGCTTGACCATTATGATGCAAATTTAACAGGAATCAAAGATGTTCTAAAGCAAAATTAGTGGAAAGGAATCCTGTGTAATGACCTAATGGGGCAGCACATGTTTGTCTTAAAAGAGTGACCTTTTGGCACTGGAAGTTTAAATATTTTCAGTGGCCTTGGTACTCAGCTTCTGTTTTCCTATGTCACTTCCGAATAAGCAGTGCAAAATATTTTCATCTGCAATGGAAAAAATTCATTTTTTCTTCCCTCTGACTTTCCCCCTATAATACAAAAACTTCCATTTATTTTGAAATCAAGAGAGAGTGGAAGTTATGTAAAATCATATTTTAAGTTTGTTTTCTATTTTGAATTCAAACCAAAAAAAAAGCCTATAACATAATCTTCTCTTGAATGCATTTTAACTGTAATCTCACATGGAAGAGAAACTGCCAAAACTAGACAGACAAGAAATGCACTGAGTTTTCAGGCAGCGTGAAGCTGAAGCACAAGGAAAGAGGAAGGGATTGCAGTACCAAGAGCTCTCAGGAGAGGCTCAGGAATGCCATGACAGGATTAAAGAGGACATGACCAAGTGACTTGAAGCTTAATTTTCAACCCCCTTCTGCCCTAGTCTTCCCCAGGGCAGGTTTCTGAAAGTTCAAACTCTCTCAGATGTAACAGGACAGGATTACAAATCTGATCATAGAATCATAGAATCACAAGGTTGGAAAGGACCTACAAGACCATCTAGTCCAACCATTCTCCTATTACCACTAAGATTCCATTCTCCTTATCACTAAGATACTAAACCATACTCATAGCACCTCATCCAGACACTGCTTGAACAACACCAGGGATGGTGACTCCACCACCTTCCTGGGCAGCCATTCCAGTGCCTGACTACTCTTTCAGAGAAAAAGTTCTTCCTTATACCTAAATTAAATCTCCCCTAGCACAACTTGTGGCTATTTCCTCAGATCTTATTTGTTGCCTGGGAGAAGAGTCCGACCCACTCCTCATCACAGCCTCCCTTAAGGAAGTTGTAGAGTGCAATGAGATCTCCCCTGAGCCTCCTATTCTCCAGACTAAACAATCCCAGCTCCCTCAGCCGCTCCTCATAAGACTTGTGCTCCAGACCCCTCACCAGTTTCATTGCCCTCCTCTGGACACGCTCCAGGGCCTCAGTGTCCTTCTTGTAGTGAGGGGCCCAAACTGAATACAGTACTCGAGGTGCGGCATCGCCAGTGCTGAATACAGGGGGATGATCACTCCCTGCTCCTGCTGGCCACACTATTTCTAATGCAGGCCAGTATGCCGTTGGCCCTCTTGACCACCTGGGCACACTGCTGGCTCATGTTCAGCCGAGCATCAACCAACACCCCCAGGTCCCTTTCCTCTTCACAGTCATCCAGCCACTCTGCCCAAGCCTATAGTGCTGCATGGGGTTGTTGTGGCCAAAGTGCAGAACCTGGCATTTGGCCATGTTGAACCTCATCCCATTCACCTCAGCCCAGCAATCTAGTCTATCCAGATGCCTCTGAAGGGCCTCCCAGAGGTCTCCTCAGGCAGATCAACACCACCTCCCATCTTGGTGTCATCTGCAAACTTCATGAGGGTACACTCAATCCCCTCGTCTGGGTCATCAATAATGATATTAAACAAGATGAGCCCCAGTACTGACCCGTGGGGGGCACCACTTGTAATGGGTCGCCAGCTGGGCTTAACTCCATTAACTATTAAATCTGCTGATCTAGCTTCCTGTTCCAGTGACTATCTATGGAACTTACACGAGTGGCCCCATAAATTAACATCCCATGGTAATGTTATTGCAGCTGTGAAGAAATCCCAGTGTCTATATTCGTGGATTACAGATGGGCATCATGCCCTGAATGTAACCTTTTGATACTACCTGTAGTAAACTGTAAATCTAACATGACACTCAGGAACAGAATTTCAATTCAAGTGTTAGTTTCAATTGCTAAACATCCATTGAAACTGATAAGAATGTGACAGCTAAAGTGGAACGTATAGCTTGGACAACATGCCAGCCCTTAAGTCTTTTCTGTGACAAAAATTGTTCCATTGGGCTGAATTCAGCATTGGCACAGACGACAAAAGCCTTTTGGGCACACATACTCAACTGCAATTTCACCTGAACAATTACTGTGGTCCAAACCATAGGATAACAGATTTTCAATTAAAGCATATTCAAAAGATAGGTCTAAAGTCTTCCTCTGACAAGTCTTGCAACAAAGCTGGATTCAGCACTTAAAAAAATATGCATCTGTATTACAAATATTCCTAGATGTTCCAGTTGTAACCTAGCTTCCTGGACTATGTTATTTGCTAGAAGAAAAAGGTCTTTAATTTTACATTTCTTTGGACCGTTTCTCGTCACCACATTTATCACAAAACTACTCTGAATGAGCCACAGAAACTTCATGCTTCTCATGAATTGTGTTAACAGCATATTGAGAACTAGCAGTTGCGGTCTTTTTCCCTGTTAGCTCACTGATTTTCTTTGTCTGCTTTGACTTTGACTTTCTTCCACTAATAAACATGAATAACTTTCAGCCACCGGAAAAGTTATTGGAAAAAAATTCAGTATCCTCTAATGACTACTTTATTGGAACTGATAACCTCTGAGTTCAGTTAGGCAAGCTACATATGTATAATCAATAACCAAGGAAACTGAAAACAATTTTTTTTTTACCCAACGTGTTCTCACACAAACATACAATGTAGAAGACTTGCTTGTCTCTGTTGCCTTTCTCAGAAGTGTAATTAAATGCTTCCCTCATTTGTCATTGAGGAAGATTACCTTCTTGGGCAAAAATCACAAAGAAGAAAAGCACGGCTGTCCTCTTATCTCTTAAATGCTTGATGTGACAGCAGCTTAAAAAGTACTATCTAGAAAGATTTTTTTTTTCAACATACTTTTGGCACCATCACCCTGGTGATATCATTTCCACTCATCTGCTAACACAGAAACGTGATGGTTCTAGCACACATCACATGCTCAACATTAAAGGACTCCACAAGGCAACAAGGGTACAGGACAGTTAGCATATCTAACCCTCACTTTCATTCTGTCCAAAGAGAGGACAAATTATATAACCAGCTTTCTAGTACTAGAGATCTAATTTTTTTCACTCATTACTAACAAAGCAAAACTGTTCCCTAATTGCAATGATTGTTCCCAATCCTACTCCCCCTGATTTTTTTTTTTTTTTTTAAGAGTCTAGTTATCAGCAATTTCAAGGGCTCATTATTATTCAAAATAAAGTTTGGCGCATAAGATCATAAGATCTGGCTGACATTTGATTAGCTGTTTCTCAGCTCTAGAAGTAAAACAGGGGAAGTAGCTTTGTTATTTCAGTCTGTTTTTATCATTTTTCAAGAACAGCTTGAATTAAAGAACAGGGAATTCATATACTGGACTTCGCAAATAAAAAGCCCTTTGAGCAGCTAAAATAATGGACAAGATTCAGAGGTCATATGTCAAATGGTTCAAGGTTTATAGCAGAAGAATATGGAAGAGTGTGATGCTAAAATCCAGGTTTTGTTTAAATCAAACTTAAAGACTCCCAGAGACTTCAGCCCAAGATAGCATAAAGCAGTGAGTGAGAAGGAGGAGCTCAGCTGAAAGTCAGATCAGAAAGAATCTAAAATAAACATCCTTGTATGATTATTCATTGTGAAAGAGTCCTCCAGAAGACAGCAAATCACCAAAAATGAAGCTAGGGCTTTAGAGACATCAAATATGTACAGGACTTTATACAAAAACCTTTTTTCTACAAAATGTTAAAGGCGCTACAGAACACACATATAATCGCATCCTATTATAATAAAGCACAGGTGCATTTAAAACCAATTGAGTTGCAGGGTTTTCTATTAATATGTAATTCTTTCACAATGCTGTTTTCTAAGTATTTGGATTGGGCTCAGTAGTTCACAAGTTCTGGAAATGACTCATGCCTTCCACTGAGATGACAGGTAAGCTCTGCAGAAAGATGCTACTGACAGGCAGATACAGTGACTCACACCTGAAGCCAGGGGATGAATACTTTCGTAGCTGAATGCTTCTGATCATTTAGGACACATCAAAACAGGGTAATTGCAGCAATTATAGTACAGAGACCAATTCAGAATTACACAAATTTGGCTTAGGGTGGGAGGGGAGAGGAAGCGTTTCTCGTTTTTTCTCTTGTACAATTGCATCCAACACCACTTTTACTGTTTCATTACCTTCTCAGAATCAGTAGCTACTAATGACCTTGCTCCGTCTACCAACATTTTTACCTAACAAAAATGGTTAGACTGCCTCCTCAGGCCAGCAGTAGTCACAACACGCATAACTGACAACAGAGGGAACTCTTCTACTATCGCTCTCCTTCCTAGGCGCCATACTGGCAACTCGCTGAGGCCAACACACAATGAGAAAGACATCTTCCTTCTTCCAGTAAGTATTACAGGAGGAAAATCATAGCATACATCATGTTGAGCCCTATAGTGTTAAAACATGAACTCTATGGAAAGTGGCACGGCATAGTTTGTCAATAAAATGAAACGCCTTTTGAACTGATTAGAAAAACAGAAACTATGCTAGCTAGCATACCCTGTGTAAACCTACATTAGTTACTGGAATGAGCAAATATCAGAAGTTAGGTACTTTCCTGTGGTGTTAAACAGGTACTTCCAGCACCAAAATGGGCTCCTGAGTTGTAGCAATTCAAAGGAGCACCAGCTGTACAATAAACACAGATCTGGCACGAAAAACTATATGGTTTCCTTACTTTACCCACTGGTGGTAAAATACATTAGAAACAGCATGAAAATATGATCATATAGCAACTAGGAAAGGGACTGAGGGGAGAAACACATGGAAACACGTTTTCTGCATGAAGTAACTGTTCTTCCTGCTTAAAAAAAAGTCTTCAGGGTTCAATGAGAAATTTCAATAGAAATCACAAATGTTTGATTTTCCCTAGAGCATACTCACTAAGCTTGTACAGGCAGATTCTCATTTCTCAACAACTTCTATTAAGAATATTGAGACTTGCTCCATACTAAACAGATTTAAAATGTAGCAGAAACTGGATGGGAAGCAAAGCCTTCACAATCAGAGCAGTGCCAGGGATCTGCCAGTGATCTCAGTGCTTCCACTTCTCTATCTGCTGGCTTTCTACTCTCTTACGTTGGTGCTACTGGAAATATTTGTTAGATGAGGCAGACAGTGTGAGCTGGCTTCTCATCTCAGTCACATAGCACCAAATCCTGAGAAACCACTAAAAACCACGTAATTATTTGCTTTCCTCATATTTACATTAATCTGATAAGTACATAGAGGAACGGGAACCTGGCCCTGAAACTCCACGTGCTGTGTGGAAGGAAAGTCACTTGTTCAACACCAACAGCATGCTCAGAATATGCCAAGAATCTCCATATATAATAATATACTTTCTTTGCGTCATTAAGGAGCTTAGAACAAGATCCAAAATAGCCCAGAAGTGGCTTGGAAAAAATGCCTTGCACTTTCACTGCCATCATATGTCATTCTGCCTGGGTGACTGATCTTACAGAAGAGCCAAAACAAAAAAAAAGGGGGGATTTCTTCTGCAATGAGGATAATAAAATATATTTGCTATTTAAAACAAGTAATAAAGATAGGGGGAAAAAAAGAGAAACATAAAAGGATAGGACAAAATATGTGCATTTCTTGCAAAGACTTGAGAATATAATGAAATAATTAATTATTATCTCAAGAAATAGCAGGTAAGCTCATATACTGACAGCAGCTGTTGTTCTTTACTGATGGAACTAAATAAATAGCCGCCTCATTTAAGCCAAGACATTACTCACCAAAACTTTGCATCTTCTTAATTAAGCCTGGAATAAGGAAAGAAGAAGAACAAAAAACAAAACAAAACAACAACAAAAAACCAACGGAAAGATAACGATACTTATATTAAACTAGGCTTTTAGAAAGCCGCTGAGGTCAAGGACTGCGGCAAGAGAGCTCCGAGATCATTTGCGGGTGCAGCGAGAGAGGCGCGGATTCCCTTGCTGTTGCAGAACAAAGAACTGAAAAGCACCTTCCTTGTACAGCTTACAACCTTTTATACCCTCTCAACAAAAATTTGGTCACATGTAGGAGCCAGGCGCCTCGTGTGTTTACGTCTGGCTCGAGTTACTGCTGAACTTGTTTACTCATTAGCAAGGTAATGACTTTCTTTGTCCCACAGAGGACTACCCCTATACTTAACAATCATTCTTCTTGTGCCTCTTCCTGCCTCTTGTACCTGAATTTAGAAGAATATCTCAGTTTAACCCTAATACAGAGATAGGTGGTGTTGAAGCCTTTCAGCAGGCAATCTCTCTGAGTTTTTCAGGGCACGCTCCAAAAAGTTTGGTTGAAGCCAAATTTCCGTACGTAAAAAAAAAACATGGAAATGGTAAAAGAAGGGAAAAAAAAACAAACAATAAGAACACACAATTAGAGGCAAAACTCAAGAAATTTCAGATCAAATACAGACGTAACTAAATAAGAGAGTGGCCAAACGTGACAATGAGTGGCAGCAATAACATCTTCTCTGTGACTAATTAATATGTTATGTAGGGAAATTGGAGTCTTCCTCTCCTCCCCTCCCATCCCCCAAAAGAAAAAGATACAATAAAAAAATCTGTGTCTGCAACTGATAAGGCATTCCCTCTCTAGCTCTCACTTTTCTTACTCTGCTAATTCCACCAGCTAATGCTTCCAGATGTTTGTTCTGCGTTTTATGTTATAGACACAAATGATCATGAGGGAGCAAATTACATCAGCATTACCAGCAATCATCTGGTTGGTTTTCATTTGTTGTTTTTTTTTTTGTTTGTTTTTGGTTTTTTTTTTTTTGGAAAGGTTACCTGATTTGGGCATTTTCTTTTGTTTGTTTGTGATGGGCATCCTTGGTTATATGCTAGTTTCAGCCTTCCCCCATTTTTTATTTTTTAAATCTCTGTCCTCCTACTTGCTGTATACTAAATGAAGGACAAACATGCTAATAGCATCAAGAGATAGTGAACGGATATTCAAGATTATTTACAAGTGTGCAAACTTGGTCCCTCATATTAACCTATATCAGAGTATTCCATAAAATTCCACTATATAACATGCTGTAAAACAAGGTTGCCAGGCTGGAAACTGAATTACCATGTATTTAGATCAGATACTGTTGAAAATATCCGAATAATTTTGTCAGGACAGTATCCCTGATAAAAGCAGATTTTATTCACAATTGCAATGGCAGGCATCCCGCAAGCAGGAGCGCCCTTAAGGCCACAATGACAGCTTTTTGTACCTTGTTTCCCCTTTGCCTATCCCCCTGCTCTGTTTCCCCATTGGCTGGATACTCCAGGTTCACAATCTTATTAAAGTTTATATTTGTTAATTGGTGTGTTATCTGGTGTCAGTCAGTAGTCATCCTATTGTTTCCAAGATGTCTCTGTGCTCTTCTTGTCGTATTGATACGGTGATTTTCTTCAAAGTCTTCGTTAAACAAAGAGCACCGGGGGGGGGGGGTGGAGTGATGCCAGGCCTTCCGACGTATCTTCAGGCGCTTCCTTGGGCATGCCATTACTTTTTCTCTGGTTTTAT
>JAOWBP010002978.1:45863135-45876225 GCA_028571105.1 Tragopan temminckii
CTCACGCAGGATATTCTCGCAATGTGTATGATAAAATATACATATATACATCTAAATACAGAGCGTGCATTCATAGAGGATAAGTGATGCAAACCATCAGAGACACCCCCCCCACGTAAATTAGAAAGACTCCCCAAAAGAACTGTGGCATAGGAGACCATGAAATAAAAAAATATTAGCTAATTCTAATGCAGAAACAACATTTGATTCCCACAATACCCAGCTGTAATTCCTCATAAGTTGAAATATAGAGTTGTATGGGAACTGCTGAGTCACGGCCTGAACCTCTGATTGATCACCTGAGGCAAGAAACGAGTCAGCCATGGGAGCACAGGTGAAGGCAATTCTCCTGTGCTGCCGGAAGGAGTGGAGCCTGACTCCACTTCTCCTAGACCCATTTAAGAGCTGACTACCGGGAGGAAGGATCTGTTCTGGAGATTGTCCCTGCTGGAGTTTCATAGCAAGCCCAGGATACAGGTGAGCATTCTATCTTTTCTGCTTTGATATAATTACTGCATAGCCTAGCTTTCTGGTGTATCTTATAATTATAATATCAGTACATTTATTGATTGTACAAGAGCGTATGCAGAAGCAGGGGGGGAAAGAAAGGAGGAGAGACAAACATCTGAAAGAGGCAGTAATTACCTTTTGCAGTTCAAGCAGGGGAAACAACAAAAGAAGGGAATTATCTCAGGTTACATTCAGTGAGAATTTAGATTACAGCTTTTAATTAGAGGCCATAAATTGCTATGCAGAAAAATCAAGAAAAGGAAAGGCTCCACAATGAAGCTACAGTGACACAACTTGACTTGGGTAGATACCACAGTTACTTTGTACAGTGACAATCCCTTGATTATGTTTCCGCTCTATAGTCTTTATAGTTTAGTTCCCTGTATCTAGTTCTTGATGTGCTGCGTAGCACACTAATTCCTCTTATTCATACCTTTCTTTGATGCAAAGTAGGAACAAAAAGCAAATTACCCCAAATGCAGCTGATGTGCTGAAGAACAGAAGGTTGTAGCCAGAAATGATTGGATAAGGATGAGAAGAGGAAACGGCAGAAAGTAGTCAGAGCTGTATTTCTTTTCACCTTGTGCTCAACCTGACAGTCATCAGAGAGACTCGCAAGGCTTGAGATATTGCAAGCAGTTGATGGTGATTGAAGCTAACACCATTTAGAGTCTCAGCTCCACCCCAACTGCTACAGAGGGTGATGGCTGACAAAGGGTTGCCTGCTGCCCTCAGTAAAAGCACTTTGTATTCTGTATTCAGAGAGAAGAAATCCTGTATACGAATACAAAGTGTTTTGAATAAAGCAAATGCTTGCTATGGAATTAGTCTCTCTTGAACTAACAAGATCTCTTTTCCTTCAAGTGATGGTACTTACACAGGACCACTTATCCAACCTGTTACAAATCACAAAGGTCTGGAAACAGGGAGTTTCTCTTCCATCAGCCATACCATAAATGCTGCTCAAAGTCTTGCTCCAAACAAGAGGCATACATATCAAGACATGTTCTTCACGTCCTTTCATAGAACAAGAGCCTTTTGTTTAGCTGGTGTCAATCAATAAACATCTGTACACTGTCATTCCCTTCTCATCCTGTCTTTTTTTTTTTTTTCCTTTTGACCCACTTCTGACCTTAGATATTCTCAGGGCTGTCATGGGTAGCAGAGTGTGACCTAGCCCGCCTCTTTCTCCCAACGCACTGCAAGAGCCTTATTTCACTTTTGCACTGGCACCACATGGTCTTGAATTTCAGATCACTCATCTGAACACATAGGGTCCATATTCTGGTGGCAATTTGTTCCTCAGTGTCCTAACTCCAGAGAATAAATTATCTGAACTAATAGCTGTTTCAGAACCGTTAAGAAAGCAGCATGGCCAGTATGGTCACAAGGACAATAGCGACCAAAGGATCATCAGGTAACAGAAGTTGTAAGGCATACGGCAGCCTATCAGTCAACTGTCAGCATATCTCTCCCATCTCAGCAACAGCAGGTGATTCAACATCTCTTCAACAGGAGCAGTCAAATACTTCCGATGTACTACACTAGTCTAGCTCCTGCAGATAGAACTTATCTCTTGCAGTCAGGCCCTGGTGGTAAGTGCTGTAGAGGTTTTGTATGCTATCCTACACTTTCCCCTACATGACCAAAGGGGTAAGCGTCAAGCTCATGGCTGTGGGTGAGACTAAGAAATCCCTGAAATAAAGTCCTGAATGCTGCTACAAGCCTGCTTATGCAGTGAAAGCCAGGCAGGCACTTACATCCTTACCAAAAGGATGGCACTGGAGCTGTCAGCCTACGTTTCTATGACACCACCAGTGCAGTAGGTTTGACTTCAGTCACACGAAATTGGACCTTAGTGTAGGATAACAGCCAGAACTCGGGCTCTTATTGTGACTTGTTCAAGGCTATGGTTAGCTAATAACCTCAACAAGGTGTACACGGCACTTCTTTCTGCACCTTTCTGCACAGCACTATTCTATTTGAGGACTATTTGCTGTTTTCTCATTCCAGTTGTCAAGGTCTGCCTAAATTACATCCACTAGTAAGGATCTTGCTTTGACACCTGAGTGATTTTTTTTTTTCAATTTCCTCGTCCAATATTAGGAAGTGACAGAGGTATTTAAGAACAGTACTTTTATTTTTTCAAGCTGTGTCAAGCTCAAGTTTTTGCACGCGGTCTTTAAAACTCACTTATCTGTAATACTAAATTGTAGCATACTGCGTGAAATACTCTGAAGATCGTATGGACGTGTGGATCATCTCCTACCCATTTCCAATCTCTTTTCCAGAAGAAAAGATGGCTAGTTACTAGTTGTGTGGGAACTGCTGAATCACAGCCTGAACCTCTGATTGACCACCTGAGGTGAGCAATGAGTCAGCCCTGGGAGCACAGGTGGAGACAATCTCCTGTGTTATTGGAAGGGGGCTATATGGAATGGGGTCTCTCCTAGACCCCATTTGAGAGCTGATTACCACTGGGGAAGGTTCTTTTTTAGAGATTGTTCCCCTTGGAGTCTTCTCAGCAAGCCTAGGACAAGAGTAAGCTTTCCATCCATTTTTCTTTAGCGTGATAACCTGTTTAGCCTAACTTTCCTGTATATTTCTTAATTATAACATCTGTATATTCATTGATTATACACTAGTGAACTAGTTTTTTGAGGTATGATATCTACTGCAAAGTTTATAGTATTGCTGATCTGTGATGCGTATGCTTACAATTCTTACATAACAAAAGTTTTTTAGGTGCTTCTGTGGAAATCTTACATTCTGGAATCATCAACAAATCTTTACATTTTGAGTGAAAATGTATCGCATTTGGGTTATTGAACAATGAATGAAATTGTGGGAAACAATCACCATACAACTCTTTAGCTTAATATCATATTGGTATGTAACTTGCCAGACTTCTGACTTCCAGCTTTTCTAATTGGATTATACTCTAGAGAAGTAATTGGGAACATACTCTTGAGGAATCATAGAGTATTCTGAGTTGGAAGAGATGCATGAAGATCATCAAGTCCAACTTCTGGCTTCACATTTCACTGGCTTCATGTAGGATTACAGTTGTCTACCAAAAATCTGCTTGAGTTTCTAAATAAAATCAGAGCAAGGTGACATTTCTGAACAGCCTGTTATGATAGATATTTTACCTTTTCTTAGATATTCTCTAATCACAACTTTCCTCCTTTCTGACAGTCTTAAATCTAACTGTCTACATTTTGAGAGCCTCAGAAATTTTCCCAGAGGAAAGATGCAATAGTCTGGCTGAGATACAAAGAAGTTTGATTACTTTTAGGGTCTCTGAATCCTAAGATAAATAAAGAGGCAAACGCTTACATGCACTTGCTGTGCTCTGTCACTGGCAAATTTTCAGGTCTCCCTACAGGGAGACTTTTACTGTCTTCCCTGGACTCTAACTCTTTTGGCAGGGAGACGGTAAAGACTACTCCCAATCTGCAACATTTAGTTCCACCCTAAAAGCCTGAATTGATAGGTTTGCTGCCTAGCTAAGGTTTAGTCAGCACCTTATTTATAGTGTTTATGAATAAATGGATTTTGCTTATATAAGAGCTATCTCCCTTGCTATGAGCAGTAACAATTCACACCTATTTGAAAATATGGGCATACATTTCCTCAGGAGAAAAAATCTTGTTGACACAAACTTAAAATGTTGGTTACTTCATTGTAAATACCAGAAACAATACTATTATGTTTGGAGCAGATTTTGCAAATTACTCTTCTTCAAGTTCTTGTAAGATATAATCTGCATTCAGAAGATAACTCCATAAAAGGCTTTTTCATTTTAATGCCTACTTTCAGTGTCTTTCCCTATGTTAGAAAGCAGAAGTAATTTCTACATTAAAATGTGAGTTGGAAGGAAACATTTTGTCTCTTTTCTAGGTAACTTTTAGGTCTTCTTGAAACAATCAAAATCTGAAACCATCAAGTGTTGAGATCCCCTCTCAGCCTTCTGTAATCTCAGGTCTCTCACCCTTGCAAGAGCAGTTGCAAAGATATGTCACAAGGCTAGCATAGGCACGTCAACACTTTTTTTTAAGAAAAAATAGATACAGCATAAAATCTGTATGCTTCATCAGCAACTTCCCAAGTAGAATAGAGAAGAATCATGAATTATGAGATTAAATAGAGACTGGCACCATCATCTACTTTCCTTTACTGCATAGCCAAATTAAATTTTGTACTGTTGACCCTTGCAGCCAAAATAAATGTACAGCTGGGCCAAAGCTGGCTGGTGACTCCAGTTTGCTTAGCTTTGTCAGGGTGTAGGATGCTTGGAGCATTGCATAAGTGTTGCCTTCAAGTCTCCAGGGCAAACACCTTCTGCAGAACACGCTTCTGTGTCACAGTGTATTGAACATCAAAGCAAAAAATGTGAAATAACAAGAAGAGAGGCACCTGGAAGGAGAACAGTTCTGGGCCTGAGAAGAGGCATCCTTTTCTCCTGTTCCCTGCTCTGTGGTGTTATCTGTTCTGTGGTATTTTCTCCCTCTAGTCTCCCAGAGCTGTATGCAGTAAATTTATGATTATAGAGAACAATGGATAATATAGTCTTCGATAATGTTCTCAGTGAGCTCTTTGCTCTCCTTATAGACTACCTTTTCCGTCAAAGGGAAGAAGCCAGTTGACAGAATCTGATGATCATATAGTTTCCTGAATTCAGACTTGCAGCAGAACTCACATTCTCACAGCACTGGGTCTTTCTTCTTGGGAGTTTATGCCCTGCTTCAGTTCATACAGCTTTCACGAATCACATAGCATTGCTGTCATGTGCTTCTTCTCTGAAGGAAGATGGGCATGAGCCCCAAACCAAACTCAGTTTTCAAGCAAGCCGTTGAAATTTACAAGAAACAGCTTGCTTAATTGTTCTGCTTCATGCATATTACAACCAACTATGGAGAGCTTAAAAAAGCTGGAGCCACCTGTGTTTTAGGTAACCAAATAAAAAAGACTTGCCAGTACTTTTCCAATTGTAGAGAGAAAAAAGACCTCAACCAAACAGATCTCATGATGTTGTAATCCTCTGAGATCTAGTTTAATTCTTCACTTCCCCCCAGCCCACTAGATAAGCTATCTGCTTAAGTTATAGCATTTTGCCAGTCTGATGCTTATGCTGCAATCACAGCTAATCGCATTCTTTCTCCTTCCCCTAGCAATTCTACTGTAGCAGTTCCCTTTCAGCTGTGGGTACGGTGAGTATATGAAAAAGAATTTGGATGCTACAGGTTCTTCAGCGTGGGCAACTAGAAATATAGTGATACTACTGGGATGACCTGAGAATCACTGCCTTAGCTTCATTGAAAAGGCAGTGCTTTCTTTTGATTGCAATTACAAAGTAGTCAAACCATATAATGGGAACCAGTTCTGCGTGCAGCTGCAAATCATGTAGAGAGTTCCTTTTCCTGGAGCTAATGCAGTGGAGAAACTGTTCCATCTCCCTTTTTGCCTTTTTTTAATAAAGTTTGTTGCCATAGAGATAAATTATTGTTTGAGTTATTTCACTCTAATTTATACAGCGCGTTTTGAACTGTGTCTTTATTAATGCTCCAACATGCTTACTTGCAACACGTAGAGTTACATTGTTGTCCCTGAGGGCTCTTTTGATCAAAAAGAGCTCCTGTCTTGTCTTTTGCATACTCATCTTGAATACCAATGCCGTTGAAATTAGATAAATAAGGGTGTTGTGTGCTGTTCTTTCTCACTCTTTTCTGTGCTTGATGCTTTATTTTGAAGGGATAGTTACTTCTTTCTATTGTTCTGGGTAGACAAGGACTGAAATGTGTCGTAATTCCACTTAGTCCTCCTGATGTTAGGCATCAAACTCCTTAGACTCCACAAGCCCAGCAGAGAAGCAGAGCTCTTAAATACCTGTTTTTGTTGGAAAGCATGGGGTACAGTAGGGAAAGATTCAGCTTTGAACAGGTCTAACAGCAGAGCATCTAGTGGCTGTTCCCTTTCTCTCTTTGTGTAACACCTACCCTTCTTATGACACCTGGCCATCTTCCCAATTGATGCAGTGCGCATGAGAGGGCTAGAACACCACTTCTGAAGAATCATTAGTCTTGTTTTAGTTTAGTAACACCACAGACAGAGTTTACTAGTTTTGAATGTGTAAGGTGAGCATCCAGAACAGGAACCAAATGATTTTTAGCCCTTTTAAGCATCATCACCACAAACTTCTTTGTAAGTTTTGTGTGTTAGTAATGAATATTCTCACTGGCTTTAAACTGGGTATAGGCTGAAAGTAGTGCTAATGGGTGCAAGTGCAAGAACTCCTGGAGACTTTGCATTAATGTACTTCCTGTTCACAGCCAGCAAAACTCCCTTGAGTAATAGAATTCATCTTCTTGAGTTTCATACTGATCCATAAAGAAAGACAAGCAAGGAGCTCAGTATTAAGTACCTTACAGCAGTCCTTGGAAAGTTGTCATCGGAAAAGACAAAGCCATCACTTCTGAGCACCCTGGCTTACGGTACAACTAAACTGGTTTCGAAGAGCAGGGCAAAAATCCAAGAAAGCTCAAAAACAAAGAACTCTATAGCTTTATTGAGGACATGAGGCTCTTGGCAAGTGAAGGGGCTGTGTTCATATGTGATATTATATACATAGGTGTAACACCTTGTCCCCATTCCTTCTGACCAGAAATGTTGCAGCAAGAAGATATTTACAGATCTTGACATCAGTAAGTAATCTGACAGGTGAAAGGGGAATGCCCCAACACAATATAGAGCAGATGATGGAGACTGAGCCTTAGAGGGGAATTATTTAGTAGTACAGAAGTGTAGCTTGGAATATCTGGACTCAATTTGTTGGTCTCTTCAGTTCCTGTGTGATCTTGGACCACTCAGCCCTTTGAAAAAGAAGGCAGGCTTTGCTGCCTGGCCTTGCTGGGTGTGCTTGAGTACTACACTACCCAGGGCAGCTAATGTTCATCTCCTAAGTGTAACAACGTGTTGCAATGAGAAAGCTAAATTTATATTTTCTTTCTCATTTCACAAACATAGAAGTTCTTGTTTCTGCACACTAAAGGCAGGCACAAATAATTTTCTCCCAGCCTTCAGAGCAGAGAATCTGTTCTCTCCTGATGAATATTGGGCCCAGACAATCCAGCCATGGCTAGTTTCCAGAGCCACAGGTGCAGCGCTAGACAGTCAGTACAGAGCAAGAAAGTGTAAGTACTCTGCTGAACTAAAACACAGCAGGAAGGCTGTAGGAGATACAGAATTATTATAACTAAGCTCTTCCAAATAACAACATATTATATAACTTCAGTCTAAGCCCTTAGCTTCTACCTCCCATGAAATATTAAACCTTCCCTTTATTGAATAAGAAAAAAATCTCTGTCTAAATCACATTTTTTGTTAAAATGCTTCAGTTCTTTGTATTTGACATTCTCTAGCTACTCAACAAATCCTTGTGTTTTAACTTTCATAGTCTGACCTTTCTTACTGTCAGTTGCTTGCTTGTTAACACCAACAGCACCACCCAAAGGCCTCTCAGGAAATCAAAACACCAAATTAAACTCTGAAAGTCTTGCAGAGGAGAAATGCTCTGGCTTACGTTGTATGAATCTCTGTGGTACCATCAGAGTACGTGCCATATGGGTTCCCTCATCTCTTCTTGGATTTCCTCACCTGAATTCTTAGGTAGAAGCCATTTACCTCTGCATACATCTGTCATATTGATTCTTCAAGACAAAGTGGTCTTGTATGAAATAAATTTGATGCATCCTGTCGTAATAATCTGATATCTATCCTGTGCAGGAGAGAAGGTAAGACAGGAAAGGATGTTATTGGTTGTTGGGTTTTATGGGTACAGCCCGATCTTCTGCTCAGAACACTTGGGTTCTTTTGGTTTGTTTTGTTTGTTATGTAGGATGGCAATTCCTGTATTCGTGTTACCCTATCTAGCCTGTGACTATACAGAAAAACTCTCACACTCACAACACAAAATGAATAAAGTATCTGAAGAGTAAAAATGAGGTTGAACATGAATGAATGTAAGGAGACACAAATTAAGAGTTAACTCTTAGATCCCTTCTAATAGCTGTGAACAAAACTATTTTCACCCCTTCAGATTTTAAGACTATATGTACTGTGCAACTCTGTGGCCTGGAGGGTAGTTTGGATTTATAAAGTCTACTAAAATCTTGCAGTGGGTGTCTCTACATTTAAACTACATTAACACTCAAATGTTCTTATCTGTTAAGTAAGAAACGCTGCTGCTGCATTGTTCAACTAAGGCCTGCCCCCTGTTTATAGTAAGAAACAAATCACTGCTGGCTTTTAGTGCAAATGCATAAAAAAGCTGCATTTTGCCTTTTGAGAGCAACAGCCGGGAGAGTACAGTATGCATTATCCAAGCAGATACAGGCATTTCAATGCAATACATACATAATATATATTGTCATTTATAATTCTGTGAGGACTTGGGAAAATACAGCATGGAAAGAGGAATGAAGGTGCCTGACAGTTAGGAACTGTATTTGTACAGTCTGAGTTTCACACACTATTGTAAGTACAAATTGAATTTTTAGTGTTACTACATGCAAGACTAGACAAATTAATTGTGGAATCCTGGTTAGATGATGTCCAAAAGCAATCTTGAGGTTAGGGCAGTCTTTTAGCATCTGTGGGATGTAAGACTAAAAGGCCATAAAAATCATGGGACAATTGCGAAGTGAGAATGTTGTCTAAGTATATAGTCTCCTGATACAAAGTGGCCAACATCATAGAATCAGAATAACCAAGGTTGGAAAAGACCTACAGGATCATCCAGTCCAACCATCCACCAGTAGTTCTCACTAAACCATGTCCCTCAACACAATGTCTAAATGTTCCTTGAACACCTCCAGGGTTATAGACTTCACAACCTCCCCGGGCAGCCCATTCCAGCACCTAACCACTCTTTCAGAGTAGTTGTTTTTCCTAACCTCCAACCTGAATCTCCCCTGGCGCAGCTTGAAGACATTCCCTCTAATTCTATCACTGTTACATGAGAGAAGAGGCTGACCCCCAGCTCACTACAGCTTCCCTTCAGGTAGTTATAGATGCAGTTATATATAGTTCTACAGTTATGTAGTTATATAGTTATAGTTATGTTGTTCATAGAAAGATGCAACAAAATCTTATTTTATATTCTTAAGAGACTACATCTAAAGAAAAGCTCTTTTATAATGGCCAATTTTTGGCAGTTGGCTCATGATGATGGTTGCTCTTATGTTCCAGATAATCACTAAATCCTCTTTTGATCATTTCTACAATCTTAGCATTGCTGCAGGACGAAGGATTCCACTGTTTACCCAAGCTCCCCATCACAGTTCGCCTGCGAGGTGCTCATGCCCTGCCACGGGGATTTGTAATAGACAGGCAAGTTATGGCCATACTGAAGCAACACCAAGCTTCTTTCTGTGTATGCTCAATATCTGCAATCAGGCACAGCACTGCGCATCACATCTGCCAAAATGTAGACCTAATGCTGCATGACCACACCTCTTACTGTAACTACATGCTTCATTTTTCTGAACATTAAAAAGTTTCATAGGGTCTTTTTTCACTTAAGAAGAATTACCAAATTCAGAATATGCCCTGCAAAAACAAGCTCCACACTGTGAAGCTTTGATCAAATAACTAACATTATCTAAGGGATTACTAAAGCTGGCACTTAAGGATCACACAGCACTTCTCAAATACTCAGCTTTTATTTGGAGAAGTTGACTTTCTAGAAATATGCTTTCTGTGCCTCTCCCACAATGGCGGGAAAGCTCCATTTATCTTTTCTAAAGAGACGGTACTGTGCTAAATAAATCAGATTTTTATTTGTTGCATGTTTAAGGCAATGAGCTTTCTAATCCTTTATTTTTATACTTAGAGTGATAGTTACTCTCTTGTAATTTTTACATTTGGAAGTCTTTCCTATTATTTATTCTTTGCAGGCCAGCTGAGTAGACAAGAGTGAGTCAGTGATTAGGATGCCTGCCTGAGACTCACTTTGCAATAGATTCACTACAGGTTTTAAGCAAATAACTGAATCTTTCTATTTTCCTTCAACGCATGTTGATGATAATATGCTTTATTGACAGCAGTGTAACAAAATTCTTTGGCTTAGTATGACAGCTGTAGTCATGTAAAACTGAAATAAAAGATTGACAATGAAATAGAACCGATAATTAGTACTCCCCAAACACTTCAGCTTGTCACACATTGGTGAGGTGCTTTGCTTAGTAGGTATTCAGAAGAATCTGCAAGAAATATCCTGATCAAGCAGAAATCCACAATGAGACTGATCTCGCTGGGAGCAGGATTTGCTATTCTGTATTTAAGATGAGAGAAGCAGTCTGAAGTAGATTTTGAAATCTTGTCCTGGGGAAAAAATCTGTCAACTGGCAGGTGTAGGATAAATTTGTCCAGCCCCAAATGATCTTATACCATTATGTAACATTATAAAATATGTCTGCTGCTTCTCTCCAGAGCATGGAGTTATACAAAAACCCTTTCCCCATCTCCAAGGTGTTACACAGCCCTGCCTACAGCAACTAGCTAGGATCGTCATTCTGTTACATATCCAGGCTTTTCCTTTCTAATGTGGACTGCTTTGATTCCCACAAATGAGCCTGCAAGTAAATGATTGCACTGTTTTCATTTCACACAACATGCTTTGACCAAAAGGCTGGATCCTGTGTGAAGTGAGTAAAGCAGGCAAAGGGAACTTCTCTAGTCCTGTGCAGGTTTACTGCTGGGTAGGATAGTAAACTGAAGGAAATGTGCCAGTAAAAACCATGCAGGCATGAGCTTGATTACGGTCCATTTCTTTCAGTATCTCAAGCCTCTTCTAATACAAAGAGAATGGGTGCAGTCACCTACTATTCTGCAACTCCTCCTCCCTCTCCCCCTCCATTTTGAATAAACAGTTTTACGGCACTTGGAAGAAATCTGGAGTTTGAGTAAAGACCACAGAAAATTAACTTCCAAAATGTTGGAATTAACTTCCAACATTAGAGAGTAGTACAGAAGTGTACTCTAGGACATTTCCTAACCAGGCCTTCTAGTAAGTTGGATTTTTATTCAAGAAAGAACACAGTCCTTCTCAGCCTTCTGAGATTTACAGTTCTTTTAACCATTTACATATATTTTTGAATCGTCTTTATGCTTGCATTATCTAGTCATATGCATTGTCTCTACACTAAATATCCTGCCTGTGTACCCTCATGATAACCCTGCAGATACTCCATAGCCCTAGGCATCCCTCATATAAGTTAACTATTCCATCATCACAATGAGGAGCTGAGCTGCCACCTGTAGCAGCACTAACTGCTTAATTCCTTTACTAGATCCTGTTATTAAAATTTGGAGCACTGAGCATGAAGCAAGTGGAGCAATTTCCTTCATACGGAAAGGTCATACTGGAAAAACGTCATCTACAGAGATGTGCAAAGGTTATTGTTACAAATGCAGTTTAAGGAAGTGGGGCTTCTAATCGCATCTACTGGGATAACTCTACTGTCTTTAGGAGGAGTTGGGTTCATAAGAGAGTCTTTCTATTAAAGGGCAAGCAGTCCTGGAAAGAAAACAAGCCATGAAGGGAAGCCTTACAACAGGGGAAGATGGAAGTAAGATTTTCTATGCAGGTAAGTCTGCAGCCTCAGAGGGGGAAGCACGGACACTCCTACCTTGCCCCAGCACAGTATTTTTCTATCTTCCTCCCAGTTCTCTTAAATGCTTTCCATTAGAAGCAGTTTATGTCTTACTTCTGCCTACAGAGTGTGGAAGCTGAGTTGGCAGCACACAGCATCCACCATGCTCTTGCTTTTGGCTATAGGTGAAGACACCTTTTCACAGACAGAACCAAGTTCTCCATTCATTTAGTTCTGCACAGCATTCTTGCTGTTGGAAAAGCAGATGCTAGCACAGGGCTGTGAAATACTTTGCGGCCCTCCAACACAAAAGATACTGTTCAAGAGAAGGTATTACTAATCCATGAGCTAAAGGAGACTATCTCACAATTTGGAAGAAAACCTAAAACTTTTAAACAAGACCAAGCTAGTCACCTAGGAGAGAGTTGAGAGGACAAAAATGTATTTCATAGAACAGGAAGGAAGCAATTTGGATAGCACAAACTGATAAATACACATTTTTCTCTCATTTTCCATGAAAATTAAAGTTATTATGAGGCTCATACTTAGCCATATTTCACTGAAACACCTGTAGTCAGGCCTCTCTAAGAGATTCTCAGTACCCTACAACTTGTGCCTCCAGGTATCCCAGTAAAATTTGATATGTTGGTATATGCTTGGTATATTGGTATATTCTCATTGTGGTATAAATGGCACATTCACACATATCTGACTAACAACTGATAAACAGTGCTGAACAGGCTGAGACTTTATGAATAGAGATGATTTGTTCTTTATCAGTCAACTTTATCTCCTTCATCTAAAAAAAAAAAAAGCTTAAAGCTTCCTGGGCTTATCCGCCCACCTGACTATTACCCTTTATTGGTAGTTCAGGTTGGCAGTGATGATGCTGCCGTGAGAAGCCTGAGGGCTATCAAAAATGATTT
>JAOWBP010002978.1:45899302-45909812 GCA_028571105.1 Tragopan temminckii
AGGTTTTTTTTTTTTTTTTTTTTTTTTGGCTCCTTCCTATTACACTTCCTTTCTAAAGTTCCCTCGTTTTCCTACACACTGTTCCAAAGACCTCTCCAGTTACTCCAAAGATTTCAGTGTTCCTTCTTGTGTTCCTCCAGGGTTTTCTTTTGAGTATTACTCTGCTGATTCAGGAGCTTTTTCTGTTTTTTTTTTTGAGTTCTTCTAAGTCCTCTTCTTTTTTTTTTTTTTTTTCCTTCTTCTTTTGCTCTCTCCAGTTCTTCCAAGATGGATATTTTTATGCAAGAAGATTCAAACATTAAGTTCAACAGATAGCACCAAAGACAAGGACAGTAACATGATGTCAGTTTCACACTTGATTTAATATTAGGTTCTGATTAGGATTACAGCTCTCACAGATCCAGAACAGGTATATTTTCCCTATCAGCATGAACCCAGAATAACCAAAACTAGTGTACTTATGAAATACACTGAGATCAGGCTCCCCATTGTAGGTAATAAGAAAAGACTGTTGAGTATACTTGGCAAACTGTAATATTATAAACTCCAGCACCAAGCAGCTGCCGGGCACTTTAAAAAAGAATTAAAATGCATGCCATATTTCATTCAAATGATATGCTATGCGTTTGCTAGAAGTGGCATACACAATCCAGACAACAGAATTATCAGGACAGCAGTGTGTCCACAGATGCAATGTTCAAAGTGCTATTTGCTGATAATCATTTGGGCAAGATTATTTTATACTTGACTAATTAACCTAACAACTTCAAAAGGTGCCAATTAAAAAATGCCAGAGGTTATCATGTGCTGTCAAAATTGCAGAGGTGCTGCCACTGAAGTGTTTCCATCTAATTACTAAAGAAAGCATTTGGTCTGGTTCAAGAGTTAGAGAACAGAAAAAAACTTACTGTAGTGTTAGCAAACCTCTCTCTTAGAACTTTCCATATCTGATTATTTCAAGATTCTGAACAGTTTAACAACTCTGTAACTCCATGTTTAAGAGAAAGTGACACTTGGGTAATAAAGACATCAGAAAGTGCTAGATCCTTAGTTATTTATGTTTTAAACAAACACCATCTTGTAGGCAGGCTTCTGTTCATTTCTGCACTGAGGTATGCAAATGATTTTGATCTTCCTGGAGAAAGAAGTAAAAGAAATTAGATTTATAAATATTTAATTGCCAGCTCTGATTACAATTGTTAATGATGGTGGTAGGAAATTAGGTGCTACTTTGTGGTGGAAAGCTGCTGGATACATTTGTGCCAATTAAACAGAAGATTCCCCAGATTCTTTCACTGAATAAAGTACTGGATAAATGAATGAAGAGTGATGACATAAATAGTCAGAGTAACTAACCCAATCTCATTAGTGTCTGTTCAGGATGAAATAAAGTTCAATAGGCTTGCTGCAGACTGGGGAATCACTAGGGGTGGGGTGATGTGAAAGGGCCTATGACTTCCTCATGCTGTGAAAAGCAGCTTCTCCCTTTGGTGTGGACCAAAGGCTTCCTTCCCATTTACAGGTCCAGCTGCAAACTTGCCTTTGATGAAGAGGCACACTTCTACCACGATCTTATTGCCATTCTTCCTCATATCCTTAGGAACTCAGAATCAGCTTTTCCAAACTGCACAGTGAAAAGGGTTTTCCAGAAGAAACAGAGGAATAGAGCAAGAAACCCAAGTTATCCAACCCACTAGAAGCAAAGATTTGGACAGGAAACAGAAAAGCACTGGTGCAGCTTTCTAGGGTCTGATTCCCAGGCAGAGATGCTGTAAGTGGCAGTTGTCAAATGCTTCACCTACTGCAGAAGCAGCCAGGAGCATGTGAGCAGTGTTCTGCACTCAGCCACTGACTCAGCAAAACTGCTGCTGTATTGGCAGATACTTTCAAGTCATTTTCAAGACATCTTGTGAGCATCTAACTTCAGAGATACTGCAGGATGTCGCATCAGAGTTTCTCAGATTCATCACCTAGAAACTGAAATAGCCAAAAATTCCAGAACTACTCAAGGTTCTTCTTGGGTGACATGCAGAGCAAAGATCTGTAGAGGCACAAAGGAGGAAAGGGAGGTGTTTATACATATCTTCAATAGAGCAGGGAAAAAATGTATAGTAACAAAAGAAGTTCTAGTCTTCTGAGGCTCAAGAGCTATTCCCATAAAACCTTCCAAAACCAATTTTTAGTTTTCACATACCCAAGCTCTTCTGCAATTTCTAATGCTCAAGTCATTACATACTTAGAGTATATTTGTGTCTATCCACATCCGTTTCAGCTGCTGACTACTCCCTGCTCCAAGCAGTTAGTCCTCGTGGGAATACAATAAAAACTGTTCAGAGCAGCAGCTGTGGAGCAAGATAAACAGCATGAGAACCAAGGACACCTCTAGAAGAAGAAAGAATGTCTGACGGCTCAGATTGGATAAGCGCCTGCATGAACGGTTGAAGAGTGTTTGTAGAATGCTCTGCTGACATGTAAAGATGGATGGCAAAGTTGTAGGGGCAGATGGGAAAGCTAGAAAAAGAAAACTTGTGAAGGTTTATCAGTGATGTGAGAACTTGTAATAAACTATTTGGGTAGTTCACATCTGAGTCCGTGCATCAGACCTGCAAGTCCTGGGCCACAAACCAGGTACAGAGTACATTAAAATATCACAAAAAAGGGGAGCATAGGTTATGCTCTACAAACTGATAAGCACAGGCTTGCCAAAACAAGGTAAAGCAAGCTCTCATGCTAAAAGTAAGACTTTTAATTAGTGTTTTGACACTACAGCCACGTGTCTGAACTGCTTGCTTATGGTTACTGAGCAAGTATTTTGCTCCGTCATCCTGGATGGAAGTGGACTGCAGCTATGTTCAATGCACTTGAACGATGCTTTGCTTGCACTTTTTTTGCTTCCACCGTATTTCCTATGTGATTGAGTCTCATGTATAACACACACAACCACTGTATATTTTTGAAAGCTGACTTTAAATGTCTGAATGTGCACCAAGCACCCAAAAAAATATTTCTGCTGATATAAAAGAAACTCCTGCTACGAAAAAAGGCATCCCTTTGTTTTCAATCCAATTTTTTTCACAGGAAAAAAAATCATTATAAGATTAAGAATATTTCTAATTTTTTTTTTCTTTTAAAAAAAATAAAAAATCTGGGATGATATTTATATTTACTGCCACAGTAGTGTTGTTATTATGAAGGATTATTAACCTTTTATAATACAGAAAAATATTCAGGTTGAAACAGCAATGGTGGGGACCAGGTCTGTATTTTCAGCTGCCATTTACGAGAGCAACATCCAGAGCAAGTATTCTTAAACTTACCTTTCTTATTACATTTTTCTTTGATAAACCCAGAAATTATGGAGAATGATACTGATTGTTAGAAAAAAACAAATGACAAACTTAAAAAGTGGCAAACCTCAAAAGGAGAATTGAGAAGTGGCTAAAAATAAGAGAAACCACTGCCATTAGCTGCAGCTGCACTAAACCATAACAAAATATTGCAAGCATTGTAACAGAGGAACTGTTAAGTATTTGATTTTTCTCTCTTTACCTCTCAGCTGCACAGAGTTGATGGTGGCACACCTGTTCCTCGGTTAAGTTCCTCATATTGCTTTTGCTATTTGGAAGATCTATCTGAGACATTTTTAGACTTAAGTATCACTTAGTGATCCATCTGAGTATAATGACCTTCTAGCCATCTCTTAAAGGCATACAGACACAAACTTTCCAACTGCTCTCACTCTTCAGTTTTTTTGGACAAAATTGAATACAGTCTGTTTAAAAGGTCATATTTAAAATTATACAGCACAAATCTAGCACTGATAAAAGTGTATTTTAGCAGCACTTCTCTCTCATCTCTCTTTTTATCTCCACTGAATATTAAGCAGTGCAAATCAAGGGAGGGGTTTTTGTTTGTTTGTTTGTTTGACTGCTTCAGACTAGAAACATCTCCTTTCGTAACCGTGGCATTAAAAGCTGATCTAGTAGCATTTCAGTAATTAATGATGCTAGCCTAAAGACAATTTGTCATTTTCTTCTGGTCTCCAAATCTTAGTTGTCATTTTTTCCTAACACTAATTTCCCATTTATGTGCTTCTTCTGCATCTGCACAGCTACGGAGGAAGGAAGCCATCTTTCTTCCAAATGTAAATCACGAAGATGTGCTTATCTAGTCCAAAGAGAGACTCGGGATCATTTAGGAGAATAAGAAGCCAAAGATAATTTTTTTAATGTCAGGAACACATAGATATAAATTAATCTGACATAGTTATGATAACATAAAATAAAGAAATAAAAAGTCCCATATACCTCTGCAGTTTTTAAAGACCGTATTTTATAACTGCATAGTCTTCCAGCAAAAGTGATGGCCAAACAATGGATCATGAGCATGGCTTCAGTCAATGGGGTCACTGAGCTGTCTCAGCCTGACGAGGCAACTACCTGATGGCTGTTCTGTACTGGAATGTCCCCTACCACCTTTCCCACAATGCCATCTGCCCTTCTCCCCTTGCTTATGTTCTCTGCACTGCTCCTTTGCTTGGGTTGTAGATCTCACAGTGCCATGAAGTCCTTCTTCTCACTCCAATAAGTCTATTTTCCATCACACAGCATGTGCAGATATTCTCTGTAACCAGTGACCCATGTCTTATATATATATAAGTACATGGGCTGCCACCTTCCTTTGCTAAATCTCAGAATAACCATTTTTTTTTTCTCAAAGCCACGAAGGCCAGCCAGATTCTGTTTCCAAAAGCTGCTCAGTTCGAATAACCCAAAAACTCTCGCAAGGAAGCAACCGATCTCTCGCCCTGCTTCCCTTCAACTCAGACACTATCTTGTACCATGCCATGTCTGCAGCAAGATTTGGCAGCTCCTGGCTCTCTGTGGGCTGTGGTCGGACCCCCTGGGAAGGTGGTGCAGAACATGCAAGGTTAATGCAGAAATCACCCACTGTCCTTCTAAACAGTGGCACAGGTGTCCAGAGCTAGGGGTTGATGTCACACAATAGTCTGATGTGTCAATAGTTAAAAAGCAAAGCAGGAATTCAAACTCTGTGGCCTCCAGAGAACAAGAAACAGAAACTGCAAATCAAAGCAGATAAATCAGCAAAGTAAAATAATCGTCATCATAATTCTCTCAGCCTTGGAAATGAAATCATGGAAAGATGTAATGGAAAAAAGGCTAGGTTCCTGTTCATGCAAAATGAATATCCATAAGCAAATCAGTATATTACCGTGTAGCATAACAGCTCTCTTTTTCTGTTGAATGATTATTTAATGTTTAGATATTGCCATAAATGCAGACTTATTATACTATCATTAAAATTTCCATGTGCAAACACAACACTTTCCCAGCCTTTACAAAGACCATAAGAAGTAGAAAAAACAAAGTACACTACTAATAATCTAATTTTCCCAGCAAAAACAGATGGCTGGGAGATGCAAACCTTTTCACATATTCTGTAACTGTAAATGACTCTTTGAAAATATATACAGAAAAGTTACACATCCTAAGGACCAAGTTTAAGGAACAATAAAATAGCTCAATGGCATTAATACACACAAAAAAGAAACCTAGCAATTGCTTCTTTCGTGCAAATCAAGACTCTGCCTCTCAGGCTGTTGAAATCCATACTAGCAGTTTGGAAAGGGGAGAAAAGAGCTTGTAGTGGGAAGGTGAGGACAGCTGGGAAAGGACAACCATATCTTCTGCCTCATTACAGCCCACGGTCACAAAATCCACACAACAATTGCTCATGACAACATGACAAAATTGTTGAGCTGGGCAGTATGTGCCACAATTCTACAGGACATTTCTCCCCAGTAAAACAATTTAAAACAGGGAATCTGGGCAGTGGAAAGGTTTGTTTCAACTAATGTTTTTTAATCAAAATCCAGTCCAATCAGAAATATATGTGATGAACTGTTTCATACATGTGTTTTCTTGGTTCAATTTTTTTTTTTTAACCATTTCCATTTGGATACAGGAACTCAATGCTATGTAAACCATTCCATATAGTGATGGCCCACAGCAAGTCTCAGCACATAGCACAGTCAGAAGCGTGAGATTCCTCTGTTGTTAAAGGTATTTATCTGCGATGCTGAAGGAAAACAAAATCATAACTCCCAAGAAGACTGCTTATAGTGACTTCTCATTCATAGCACTGGCAGCCTGCTCTGCTCACACACTTACTGGGGCTTCCAGACCTTCATCTGATTTCCTTAGGGACCACCCTCTCCTCACTGGTGACACCACGCATACTGCTGACAAAAAAACACCCTTAAACCAAGAGACAAATGATGTGCACATTTGTTCTAGGAGGCCTGACTCTGTTGTCTTATCCTGCTGGTATGCCAAAGGAGAAGGTCCAGCAGAATTTGGTTACCAGAATTATGGCCCCATCTGAAGCACAATGCTACATGAGGACTGATTCAACATAAAATCGAATTCAAGACCTGGGCCTTTGGAGGAAACTCACATTGGAACTTAAGGCAGTAACCCTTTAGAGAGAAAGCTTACATCTGAAAGAGACCACCAATATTGAGAGACCTGCCCTATGAGCAAAGATAAGAAACATGGTTGTCAAAAAATTGATGGAATACCCAGTTGCCCCATTCTGAGGTGAGCTGGTACCTTATCTGTCATGAAGTCTGACAGCAAAAAATAAAGCCTTGAAAATGTTTTGTACACATTAAAGTCCAGAGCATTGAGAACAGGGAAGCATTTGTCTGATCTGGCAGTGGTCTTCTTTCTCTGGATGCAGAAACTGCATAGCATGACTGATGCACAGTTAGTAAGCATAGGTACTCAAATGAGACTTGAATGACAGTGGCAGCCAGCTAGGAACAGAGTTCTAGGGTGAAACTGCCAAAATCAAATAAGAACAAAAAATCACTAAGTGTTATCTGTGCTCTTCCCTTGCATGCTACATGATCTCATTTCCTTTTCCACAGCAGCAAGGAAGGACTTCAGGCAGTGACAGCTTCTTGCTCTACAAGCAAGAAATGTGCTGTGCATTATGCCTGTGGGGCTTAGAAGTAGAGTTTTTTCATTAAGCATCATGCTGCACATCCCTCTGTACAAAAAGCCATAGGAGTCAATGTTTTCAAATGTGCTGCACTCTGCAGCTTGCCACGGCTTCAGGGCTTCCACAAATCAATAACTGAATCACAGCACTCCCAGATGGAACCTTTCTTATTTTTTTTTCTTTCTTTTCCACATAATTGTTTGGATTGGAAGGGACCTTTAAAGGTCACTTAGCCCAGCTCCCCTGCAGTGAACAGTGACATCTACAACTAGATCAACCTGCTCAGAGCCTGGTCCAGACTGGCCTTGAATGTCTCCAGGGACTGGGCTTCCACCACCCCTCTGGGCAATCAGTTCCAGTGTCACACTACCTTTGTTGTAAAATACTTCTTCCTCATATCCAGTCTACATCTCCCTTTTTTAGTTTGAAGCCATTTCCCCTTGTTCTGTGACCACGGGCCCTGCCCTTTTTTATAACCCTCTTTTTAATACCAAAGGGCCGCTATCAGGTATCCCCGGAGCCTTCTCTCCTTCAGGCTGAAGATCCGTAGCCCTTTCAGCCCGTCCTTGTATGAGAACTCTTCCATTTCCCGAATCATTTTTGTGGCCCTCCTCTGGACGCACTCCGACAGGTCCATACCTCCCCTGTGTTGCGGACTCCAAATCTGGACACAGCACTGCAGAGGAGGTCTTAGCGGAGCGGAGCAGAGGGCAGGCTCACCTGCTGACTGCACTTCTTTTAACGGCTTTCCGGGCTGCGAGGGCACGCTGCTGGTCACCGTCACCCATTCGCTTTTTCCTTTTCTCTGAACAGCGTTTGCTACAGGCATACTGCTACCGTCTTTCCTTTATTTCGTATCAGAACGCTTTCAGAGCCCAGCGCAAAGCCAAACTCAGCCGCCACAAACCAACACAAACCGCACCCGCCCCCCCTCAGGCCACCGCCCCGCCGCGCCCCGCCCCGCCCCGCCGGACGCAGGAAGGGGCGTGGCCGGGCGCACGTCGCGTGATGACGTCAGTACGCTGCGCTGTAGTACGACGTGGCTTTTCTGTCGGAGTGACTGGGACCGGCCGGTGAGATTTTTTGTGTTCGGGGTCTGAGCGGCGGGGTGTGGGCCGCCGCTGCGGGAAGGGTGCTCGGGTGCTGCTTTTCTGTGCTCTTCTGTGGGGATCTGAGCGGGGTGGGGGCCGAGGTTTTGTCTCGGAGGTCGCCGTGCCGGGTGCGGCCGTCTGGCGTTGCTCACTGCCGCGCTGGGGGCTCCCAGAGCTTTGAGCGCTCCGTTACGGAGCGTGGCCGCGGCCTGGCTCGGGAGAACCGGGTTAGGTCTGACGGGAGAGCCCCTGTCAGAGCGTGTGCTGGCATCGAGCACAAAGCCAGCGGGACTGGAGCCCTGCTGGTAGCAGCAGCTGCGAGCAGACGTTTACTCTGAGGATGAGATCAGGCAGCGTTATTTCTCTCAGTTCTCAGCAGCCTTTCAGAAGCTTTAGGCTTAAGGATTTAAGTTGTACAATCTCCAGTTCAGAAGAGACGGGGAACTACCGGACAGGGTCCAGTGGACAGGCTTGAAGATAGTCGGGGCTGGATTGTCTCCTGTTTGAAGGAAGGCTGAGGCCTGGGTCTGTTCAGTCTGGGAAAGGCAGAGGAAATCTTGTCAGTGCTGATAAATGTCTAAAGGATGAGTGCTAAGAGGTTGGGGTCGGGCTCTTTTTGGTGATACCCGGTAAGGGACAATGGGTACAGATTGGAACACGGGAAATTCTGTACAAATATAAGGAAAAACTTGACTGTGGTAGTGGCAGAGGGCTGGAACAGGCTGCCCAGGGAGGCTGTGGGCTCTTCTTGTCTGGAGTTTTCAGAACTCACCTGCATGCTTTTCTGTGCAACCTGCCATAGAGAACCTGCTTTAGCAGGGTGGTTGGACTAGATGATCTCTGGGGGTCATTTCCAATCCCTACAATTCTGTGACTTTTGTGAAGTGGGCAGCCTCTCTCTGTTTGGTAGCCTTCAGTTACATTCTTAGAAAGTGCTGGATGCAAACTGGAACTCTTGTTCTCCTTTAGTACACTCAGAGGCACAGCTTTATATAATATATATGCATTTGTAGGCCATGGTAGGTTCTTATGTTTATGTATTGGTATGCCTTTAGAAGGTGATTCCTCTTTACAGAAATTAACGTTGTGGAAAATGAAAGTGTTGTTTCTGCATTAAACATTGAAGAGGGCAATTGATTTAAAGAATTAAGCTGTAACATACCCCTAGAAATAGCTGATGTAGAAAGTAAGAATACCATATACATATTAGTAACATACTTGAGAAACATAGTTGCCAAATCTCCTAACAAATTCTTCCTTACTAAACTGTAATAAGATTTTAAATGTTCTAAACAATGCGGGTATAGTATTCTGAATTAGGAAACATATTGTAAGGTTATTCATTAGACCGGCAGAAGCAAAATACATTTAACAAACTTTCAAGGAGTCAGGGCCTTTACACAAAGCAGAACTGTCCCACTTTATGGGGAAGTTAGGATGCCACAGGCAGACTCCAAGATACTCCCCTCTATTCTCCCTCCGAGCTTATCTCTGTGCAAGGACAGATGAATGACTGGAACAATGACCCAGAGTGAAAGGGGGCACAAATGTTAAGGGGGGGTAATTAAACAATTAAGAGGTTATGTTTATGTTGTAAAATAGACATCCGAAAGTTTATGACCAAATGTTTGTTAAGAAAGCAATTGTTAGAAGGCAATTAACCAATTAAGATATTTGTGCTTGGGCGGTAAAAATTTGTGTTTATTTGGTATTTGTATGATCAGTGAAGCGTCGCAAAAGAGTGTGAACCTGCAGTACTCAGCCAGTGAGGAACCAGGGGAGAAAGAGATAAGCATCGGGCAATAGGGGATAAAAGATGTTACACTGTCTTCTCGGGGCACTCCTGCTTGCAGGAGGCCCGCCATTGCAATTGTGAATAAAATCTGCTTTATCAGACATACTGTCCTAGAAAATTATTTGGATATTTCCAACAACGTCTAGTTAGATTGGCTTTTCAGTCATCTCAAGCCTACTCAAATTTTATAGTTAACTGCTGTTTATACTTCTAAAATGAAACAATTTTTGTTATGTGTGACATCATGTATACTAAATCTGTCCATCTTTACAGGCAACCATGGATCAGGTAATGCAATTCGTGGAACCCAGCCGTCAGTTTGTAAAAGACTCCATACGACTGGTTAAAAGATGCACTAAGCCTGACAGGAAAGGTATAGTTCCCAGAATACAGTGCTTATTTCATCATCTATCATGCTTTCCATCTTTCTGCATGTTACTGATTTTGATTCATTTGTTAGGAATTGTACAGTCAATGGATATATAGATATTATAAATACCCAAAAGCTTGGCTAAGTTGTCAAACCAGAGCAAAGAAAAGATATAGAGCTCACCCGTATCCTGGGCTCGCTAGGAACCTCCCGAAGAGAAGATCTCCA